>BSBK01007366.1:867500-945000 GCA_027943335.1 Chamaecyparis obtusa
AACCCAAAGGCTTGGAGGATTCAAATAGGCCCGAGACATGTTTTCCAGTAGACATACAAAAAATTCATATTCTTTTTGTGTGCTCCTCATCAGGTTTACTCATGGTTCAATAATGTTAAAATCAGATGACATGATATTGAGATCTCTATGTTAGTTATCTAACCATATAATTTATTTTGAATTCTGATTATATTAAGTTTTTCATCTCTAATTTCTTTTGTATGTATGTCTGATTTTTGTCAAAAACTAATGTGTATTATTTTGGGCATAGATTTTGGCTCGTTCGTCAAATTTTGTAACAAGTTACTTTTTTAGAAACTAGACTCCATTATACACACTTTAAAAAAAATAAACTTTGATTTTCAATTAGTTTTCAATGATTTCTAAGGGGAGCACACAAAAATTTCATGTTTTCAGGATGTGCAAACTTCGAAAATTCATAAAAATTTATAAATTCATCAAACAATTAGCAAAAAAATCCAGGCTAAACTACATGGTGTTAGCTAACTTCTCAATGGAGGGATTAAATTTTTTTTTAAAAAAAGTTAACATTTTAGGGGGAGCACACCAGATGCTATGTTATGTTTTTTCACAAAAAACAAGACCATTTTTTGTGCCCCCCCCCTTTTTAGGGCCTTAATCTACACCATTTTCAAAATAAATTAGTAGTTTAGAAACAAGATTTAGAGTAGTACAACTCTTGTTCTTGTCGCATCTAAAAATTTTGAGTCTAACTATCTTCAATTTCTCATTGAAGTTCAGAGTTTTCTGATTTCTAAAAAAAAAAGTGGCATCTTATACCCCCTTTTTGGTCCCCCATCTTTGTGCATTTTCCCATTCAATTCTTGTTATCATTAAATTCTTCTCTGGAAAGGGGATATTATAGTTCACCCTTCCTAAAATTGCTTGTCCCCAAGTAATTACCACTTCAATGTGAGTGGTTTCTTCGGTGCTCCTTTGATATCATCTTGCCTTACATATTTGCATTGAATGACCCTAAAACACAATTTCAACTTGAGGTGAGAACTGCAATAATATTATCATGAATATATACTTAAATAATCTAAAGATATGTTTTTGATAAAGGTAAAAGAAGGTTTTGAATGGAACTTGAAACCATTTACAAAATAGAGTAAAATATTTTCAGCTTAGCCCATACATAATTCGAAAGCCTGCTTAAACAAAGAAGAGCAGGACCCCAACCAACCCAAAAAAACCACATGAAGAAAAAAACAAACAACTAAAAGATAGAAAATAGCACATTAACCAACAACCACCCAATGACCATCCAATAGGAACTACTTTTTATTTTTCATGGCCTTCTCTGCCTGCTTTTGGAAGATCCTCCATTTCTTGAATGGATTCTTTGAGACCTTTTAGCTCCGTAGGGGTTTTTAGCAACTTCCTTTTAAGACCACTTTCGGTTCTAGTTCTCGGCCCTAAGCTCCCAAATCTATCATCCACTATGATAATAGTATTCTCCAACATGCTATTCTCTAGATGGTTGTACGGAGCCTTAAGGTTCATCACCGAAACACTAAGGCCCTCATTGCTGTGTTTGAGAACTTCATTTATAATGTGCCCATTATAACTAATTTTTTCATTTGGGTCTTTCATCTTCTCATCTACCATAGCTTTGATTTCAGTTGTTAGATCCTCATTCAATTTATTTTTCTTAAAATTCATTAGAAACTCCATTTCCATCTTTTCCATCTTATCTTTTAGGGGTTCCATAGTATCTTCCATGGCCTTCAAGTGATTCTTCATTTCTTGCATTTCCTGGCTTATCCACTTGTCTGTGTTGATGTCATGGCCTTCCTTACTCTTAACCTCCTTGAGGATACAGTCATCCAAATTGAAACCAACAATAACCTCCTTATGACTTTCCCCACCCCCATGGCTAGACTATCCCTTCGACTCCTCCTTATCATTGACTTCATCTTTGTTTTCCTCTGACCTTTTGTCTTCCTTATCTTCTTCCTCACCCTCTGCCATTTCTTCTTCATTTTCCTTTACATCCTCTTCTTCCTCACCTCCTACATTATCTATCTCCTCATTAACTTCCTCTTTTTTTCTTTCCTCAGGAATCAGATCCTTTGTTTCCATAGCTTCCACCTCATGTACAAACTCCTCCTCAATATCTTATTCCAAGATAGTATCCTCATTCTTACCCTAAGAGGAAGGGTTTTGTTCTTTGGTTTTGTCTCCACTGTCATGGGGGATTTTCTTATTTATCCTACCCTTCTTATGGGTTTTTGCCATAATCTCTTCCTCTTTATTTTTCTTTCTCTTTCCCATTAGCCTTTTAGGTATGGGTTCAGGGATCATATCTCTAGCATATTCCACAATGAGCAAGATCAAACCCTCATGCAACATAGCATTGCTAGATTTTTTCATGTTCTCTATTATATTGTTGTTCAGGGAGCTAAGGAGAAAGTAAGGAAAGGAAACTTTCTTGTTATGCCTAAAATGATTAGCCAAAATAAAATGCAAGTTATAAATCTTAGAATAGCAACCATCAAGAGTAAAATACTCTATCATCACCTTCAAAATTTTAGCCCAAATTTTCTTAATTTTCCCAATTTCAACATAATCCCCTAGCCCTTTTCTCAAAAGAGATTCTTCATCATCATTTTTAGGGAAAATCTTAAAAGCTTTAGACCCTATACATTTATTGTCCCTATATAAATTCATTCCCTCAAGAGATAAACCAGTTATCTCAGAAACAAGACTTAGAGTGAGCAAAAAATATTTACCCCACAATTAACTTTACCATTTACCCATCCCTCTGGAAACTTTTTGGTTACCTGTTTATCAAACCCATGAATCTTTTCCATGTATGGGGTGACACCACCTCTCTTCAATTTTTTCCACACTTTTTTCTCCTATCTCCATATCTCACAGTCCAAAGGCTCCTCCCTTATCAGACTACCTCCCATTTTCTTAGAGCTATGGTAACGTTGGTTTCTTAAATTACCAATACTCAATAAAACAATGTTCATCTGGTTCCTACAAATCAAGATGCTTAAAATTGCCCAACAATCCATGTGTCATTAACTCCATAATTATTTTCTCACACCTTGCATGGCAAACAGATTACCTCAGTAATTTAATTTTCCTTGTCATCATTATTGTTAGTAATGTTTCCCTCCTTGTGATTAAGTCTATTGTAATTGATAAGACTTAAAATCTTAGTTTGAAGATTTTCTTCCCTGTTCCAAACTTTGGTGACATCAATATGGGCCCCCACATTAGCTATACTATTCGTAGGCTTGTTTCCTTCCTAGTATACATGGGTAATGTAGCTTTCCTCAAAAATTTACATTATTATATTAATTTTTTCAATGATATGGGCTATAGTCAAGGAGGAAACACATTTTCTTTTATGCAATTAATGATGTTGAGAGAATCTCCTTCCAGCCAAAACTTCAAACAACCCAGCTCTTTTGCTAGCAACACAACATGTAATGTCACCTCAGCTTCAGAAACATGATTAGTTTGGATTCTCAATGGGCCAACAACATCTCCCAAACAATTTCCAGCCCAGTCTCTTATTAATCCTCCCACCCCTGCCCTTCCAAGCTTCCCTTTAATAGAACCATCAAAATTGCCTTTAAGCCATCCCTTTGGAGTAGTCCACATGATATTATCTTTGGGGTTGGTGTCTTTAATCTAAAGATATGTTATAATATGCAATTTGAATTCTTAAGAAATAATTGAAAAGACAAACTTATCTTGACCTATTTTAGTATTTATGTTCTCATCTATTAAGTATTTATTTTCTCCAAGAATGTCATAATCAAGTTTTGACACTCACTAAGAATTTATCTTGATCAAGTTTTGACGCTCACCAAGAACACCCTCTACCAAGAATGGTAGTGCTCACTAAGAGAACCCTCTACCAAGAATGACGATGCTCACCAAGAATGCCCTCTGCCAAGAATAGCGGTGCTCACCAAGAGCACCCTCTACCAAGAATGATGATGCTAACCAAGAACACCCTCTACCAAGAATGGTAACGCTCACCAAGAATGCCCTCTGCCAAGAATGGAGATTCTCAGCAAGAGAATACTCTACCAAGCATGGTGACATTCACTAAGAATGCCCTCTATGGCCGATATTTTCCAAGAATTCCCTCTGTGGCCGACATTCATTAAGTTTGCCCTTTATGGCTGATATTCACTATAAATTACCTCTATGGCTGACATTCATCAAGAATGCCCTCTATGGACAACATTTAATAGGAATACCCTCTACCAAGAAAAGCTTGGATTATTCTCCTTAGGGATCTTTGTTCTTTTCCAAGATTTGAATAATCCTTGTAATAATTTCTCTTGAAGAGACATATCCCCTATAACTTGCTTGCTATGTTCATCATTAAAATTTCTAAATTATCATTGATCATACTCTTGTATGGGTCTAAATTTATATTAATATTTCCTTTATGAAGTTTCTTCTTTAACCATATAGATCGGTAGTCACGTTTAGTTTCACTATTGATGCCTCTTATAGAAAATCATATTTTCTTCATTGCCAATTGTTTCAACTACTTTGACAATCATTTTTTACTCTTCTATATTTGGATGGATGTTTCCTTTTTATATATGACATAGAGAAGAACCAAAAGGGGCCAAATAATGGCACACCCTAATGATCTAGCCTACTCAACAACACACAGAAGCAATTAACAAAAACAATGAGAGAGAGAATGCAGGATCTTTCATTAAGTCTCATCAAATAGAATCATACATGCTAGGCTGTAAGGCCTTCCCGATTAGGGCCATATATTACAATGAATTACAAAAGTCCTCAAACATGCAAGGATCTTCCAATGATCTCTAATCTACTATCTTCTTATCTCTATCTCAAAACTGCCTCTAAACTACAACCAAACAACTACATTTATACAAGAGTCCACTAAATTGAGTCGGCCTTCAGATCCATAATCAATAGAAGGAATGGTCAAATCTAGGATCACACACTTTCCAATGTTGGATACCAACATTAAATCTATGACCCAAAATAAATGCACAAGTCCGCTCAATAGGAACTCAAAAGAAAGCACTCGATAAGCAAGGATGATTGAGCAATAGACAAGCATTGTCGAGTGCCAGTGAAACAACCAACCACCCATGAGATAACTAACCATACTTGGTAACCAAAGGAAACTAACCAACTACCGACCAAATCAGTCAAAGAAGGAACCGAGCAACACATACAAAATCCAAAATGTTTTTGGTGACATAGGATTGCCAAGGACCCAACATGCTCTTGTTAGAAATAAGGAATACTGAGGGGGGGGGGGGGGGGGGGGGTGAATCAGTATTCTAAAAAATTTATCTTTTTCCCAAATATGGATATAATAGATTATCTCAGACATGCATAACATAAGAAACTAAATAACATTCATAGCAATAACATCAAAGAACTCATAACACATTGTTTGTTCTTGAGGAAACCCTGGCCAAGGGAGAACCCTGGTGGGGATGGTACCCACAAAGATTCACTAATCAAAAGTATCTTGTTAAGGATATTGACCCTGTTAGGAGTCTATTACAAGCATATAGTGTATCAATCCTGATTAAGGGACTATAGGCCTTGTTAGAAGCCTCAACCCTGTTAGGAGTTGTCAACACAAAATCTGATTACTAGATGAGCCCACTGCCCAAACAAGTAATATAAAATGTATAAAAAATAGGTCAAGGTACATAACCCCTTTCTTCTTGTATCAATATTCCTTTTCTACTCTTATCTTTGCATTATCACTATTACATTTGCTTCACAATTACATTTATCACATCACCTTTTTTCGCTTCATCTACAATTCTTTTCAATTACAATTGCATATATATACATGTTATTAAGGCTAATAAATTTACATGGTCAGCTTCCATATATCATTATCTAAGATTTAACATCTAGGATGTCATCCCTTTATATTGTTAAGTCATTATTTTGATAAACAAAATAATCTAACTCTTTACTAATTCTGCCTTCATATTCTATCCTGTCGGCTTCACACTATCTTTGGTAAAACTATCATAACTAATTCCGTACATGCTTTACTGACTTGCACTCTGAGATGGGTCATCATTAGCCATCATAGAGTCTATTTTCAAGTGTGCAAGCACTGAACTCACTCCAGTCAATGTCGTAAATAAAAACTGTGTCCTAGTACACTATGAAAACACTGTCTCACACTTAGACAAATTTGTGATGCGCTCTACTATACTTGCTCTCTAACTTGTGCAATCTTCATGAGGATCATATGTTTCCATAATGACAATATCTATGTACTCACTTCAGCCAAATTGCCAACAATCTCCCCCTTTGTCATTGGTGGCAACATATGAGAAAATTGGCTAAGTGTACAATAGCAAAATTTCAAAAATTGTCTCAAAATTGGCCATACTATAAGATATATACTATCCTTATATCTCCTCAAAAATAATTCTTATATACTACAATACTCCCCCTAAGAGTATACATAATACTATCAATCTTCTGCTCTATATAATTCTCAATTTTTTGTATATCTCTCCCTCTTTGACAACAATGACAAAATAAAGTAGGGAGGCTAACAAAATTGTAACACAAAAGATTATACCTTAAATGTCTTATTGCAAAGCCGGTAGGCTTGCAACACAATCTGCAAAATCAACTTTTATAGCTTTAAACCCTTTTTCCCATGACTTCTTGATGGAATCTACCACATTAAGTAGTGTGCTCAGTCCATAAGCTGCAATTTGACATGCTTGGAGGGTCTCAAAGTTGAATTTCTGAAATGATATCCTAGTTGTAAGACATTCTTCCAGCTGCTCTTCAATAACACTTATCTTTATGGAAGTATGTTCTCTTAGAAGAGTGAGTCTCCTCATTTTTCTATTCCTCTCATCTTGCAAAATTCTAATTTCATCATACAGCTTCCGAACTTTCTTCTCAACATGATTAATCTTCACATTAGGATTAGAAAGAAGGTTTGATTCATTTTGAATCTCTTCTTCCTTCAGCTTGATCTGCTTGTCTTCTTCTGCTACCAAAATCTCTAGTGTTGTACACTATATGTACAAAGACTTTCCTATTCCCAAATGTGTCCTCAAATCCTTGATACAAATATCAAGACTATTGACATCATCTCTGATATTTTGATTGATACTCAAAAGATTCCAACCTCATAGTCTTCTTGTGCCTTTACATTTGCAATCTCAGATAAATTTGTAAAGTCATCATCAAAGGTTCTCATCAGTTTCTTTTCTTTCTCTAGAGGGTTTGCATCTGCAATCTATGTGGTTACAAATCCTTGTAACTTTTCAGTTAAGTCCTTCAGACAACCTTCAAGATTCTTTACTTTCTTGTTTTTACCAATAATTTTATTCAGGGAAGTGATCAATTCTAACTGATCATCATCATCAACTTCCTTTCCTAAATCTTCAAATAAAGATCCAATTTCTTTCTTCTTTTCAGTCTTGGGAGTAAGATTGATGTCTTCTTTTCTAGGAAGGGGTACTGCAATCTCAGTTTCTTTAGGTTCTTCAATCATAGATTGGGTTAGTTTTTCTTGTTCAATTCTATCCGGTTCATCAAGAGCTGAATTGTCAACAATGTTTTCTAAGGTCTGAAATACATTTTCTTCAGTGTCCAAAGTAATCTTTGTACCTTCAAAATTCATAGATTCTTCTTCAATATTTATAGCAGGTGGAGAGGGAATATCCTCCTGTTCTGCTTCTTTCTCTTGCTCTGCTGCAACTGAAGTCTCTCGAATAATTTCTACTATAACTTTAATTATTGCTTGTTCTGTTTCTATTCTCACTTGCTCATACTTTCCTACCATGATCTGAATGGTTCTCCTCTTAGTCCTCAAATGAGTGCCAAGGGGCTTCAAAATCTATTCAAGATGCTCATCATCTTTCAAAACACATAGTTTCTTCACCATATTTTCTCTTATAGTTTTATCTTCTTCTTGTGCTCTCATTTTCTTGTTAACAAGCTTCTTGAATAGGTCATCAGGAATCTTGCCCTGAATAGTATCAAATTTCTTGTTAGCCAGAATCATGTGCTTAACAATAGAATTTTCAAGATTCAATCTCTCAGAATATTCATAAAGGTCATAGTACTTATTCATCTTAGTAAAATCTCCATCTTGTATGATTTCTTCATTTACTCTATCAATTCTAGGTTTCCATGATTTCTTCTTCATAGTAGTGTCATCATCTTTAATTACTGCAATTTTCCTAGGGACTGGTGGCACCAAAACTTTTTGCCTCTTACCAGGTCCTGTAGCACTTTCCTTCACTCTCTTGCTAGGTGTGGAAGAAGAGGATCTAGTGGTTTTCATTGTTTCTTGTTCTTCCTTAGGTTCCTCAACTTTCACCTTTACTTGTGTAGGTTCATGCTCAACTACATTTGATGATAAGGGAGGTACAAACAAGATTTCTTTTTGCTCAATACCTTTGATTGTTGCTGTTGTCTTCTTTGCAATATCAAACTCATGCTCTTTCATGCCATAATCCTTTAATATTTTCTTTATAGTGTTGTCCACTCTCTTCTTAGACTACTTTTCTTCCATTATAGTTTTAGCAAGGTTGAAGTTTTCTTCAAATGTTCCAAATCTCTTGCATTGGGTGTCCAACTTACTCTTAAGTAACCTACCAACATATCCTTCTATCTCTACCTCAGATATCTCATAGCCAAGAGGGTCTATGAACTCAATTCTAGGTTCCACTACTTCAATATAGGTAAATTCAGTGTCAACCATGAAACATATATCATTTTTATATTTCTCCACAATAGATTGTGGAATCTTTGATCTGCTAGATACCAATCTCTGAAATGTCTTCAATACAAACATAACACTTTCATTCACATTATCAATAACATGTTTCAAATATACTTTATTGATTCTTTCCATAGTGTTTTATCCATTATTCCAATCATTTGTAACTGAGTAAGGAAATCTTCTTAATAGGTGGAAAAACATATAAGTGATCAAAGAAGAAAATCTAAATTGTGCATACTTGGTCTTCTTAATCTTCTCCAAGTTTTCAAACAATTGAATTCTCAGGATTTCACACATATCTACTGGTACCTTGTCAACACACATCAAATATGCTATATGTACCATATCATCTTCTCTAGAATTTTCACAAAACTTAGTGGTTAGGATTTTGCACAAATATCTTACATCATCTTGCTTGATTATACTGATTACAATTCCTCTACCATTATAGGATGAACCTGTGTTATCAATAATTATTTTCCTCATATTCTTCTCATTTAAGGGAATAGCACCAGATTTAGATAGTCCAGTTACATCATGAATCAAATCAGCAGTAATGTCTATTACTCTATCCTCTAGCCAAAATTTCCCATTATGAATCCTGCTCAAAATGATCTTAGTGCATTCTTCATCATTAAACTCATATTTAAATGAATACCTAACAATCTCATTATCTTTAAAATGTTCATATCCTTTCTTCAAAGACATATCTTGATTGTAAATCTTCTGATACTCACTGGTAAAATCACTGTCACTTAGGGTTTCAATCTTACATCCAAGATAACTTCTTACATTTTCCAAATGCAAAACTCCGTCTGGTATGGATGATAGTGCTAACTTAGGATCATCTCCCAAGGGTTCTACTGGTTCTTTCTTCAATCTAGGTCTATTCTTATCTCTGACATTGTGAATTAAGGATACATCCATGATTGCTTCTAATCTCTTATACCAATTCAAAGATTTATCAAGATAAATACCTCAAATTCATGATTTTAGGGCTTTCGCAGATTCAACACTTCAATCCTTCACCAAATCACTGCAAAATGCTTCCAATCACTACTTTTTGCTCTTCCAAACACTTCAATTCACTTTGAGAGACAAATAACTTCAATCATAATTTTTTATCACTTGAATCTCATTTAGGTCTAACATCGCATTCAATTCTTTTGTTGCTTCATTCCAAAAGGTTGTTTCTGTTAACCTGCAAAGCTTAAAACTTCTTCTGATCTCACAAAACATAACATTTTCTTTTGTGCTCTTAACCATAGCATTAGTACATCATAAACTACCTTACATTAATTGTGCAAGACTTAATGCATCATAAAGCTACTTCTACACTAATTCTAAGTTCCTAAACTACTACAATTTACATAATTTAAGGCTTAAAGATAGGTCAGGTAAGGATTCACTCTTACCACTTGATACTTCACCTTTTTTATTACCTTCAATTTTGAATATGTCTCCTTGATCTGTGCCTTTAACAAACTTTACTTCATCTTCATTACTGTAGCAACCTTTCTGACTGTTTCTTGTACTTTCATTTCTTCTTGCATGATTCCTAGGGTTAGGGTTAGGATGATAAGTTCCATTGTTCATTCTATAAAATCTTGTTGTATGTCCAACTTGTTACATATCTGACAAACAATTCCATTGTTCCCATATCTCAATCCTTGTTGATTGATCTGTGACCTGCAATTTCTAGCAATGTGTCCAACCTTGTTGCATCTATAACATACTACTCCATTTCTTCTATTCATATAATCAGTAGTTCTCTTATCTACATTGTTAGTATTCCTAAACATTCTACTACCATAATTATTCTCAATAAATTTAGATTTTCTACATTCAATAGCTCTATGTCCAAAACCATGACACTTATAACAATAACCATCAAGAGGTTTAAATTGTTTACCTATGCAATCTCTCTTCATGTGACCAATAGTATTACAACCAAAACATCTACCTTTGAATTCTCTTTGCATACCTTTGGGTGATTCTTCTTCTTTAGGTGCAGCTTCAGATTTGTTGATCTCATCTGACTTCTTTTCATCAATGCTTTTACATATTTTCAGATCTGGTTCTTTGCTTTCATCATTTGTTTTGAATATATTAAATCCAAGTCCAGTCTTATCATAGGATGGTTTCCCAAAAGATACATGTTCATTGATCTTCTCACTATTTGAATATAGCCTTTCAAGTTGTTGTTTGGATTGAGTCAATTCACCTTTCACAATCTTATTGTATTTCTCAAGTTTTGTATGCTGCAAATTTACTTTCTCAAATTCATATGTTACTTTGCCAAGTTTAGATCTTAATTCTTCATTTTCAATCTTTAATCTTTCATTCTCAGATCTCAGATTTGCTTCATTTTTGTCATTTCCATCTTTCAAACTTAGTTTCAGTTTTGCTATCTTTAGTTTATGCTTAAGGATCACATTTTATTTTTCTAAATTGTCATCACAATCTTCAATAAGAACTTCAGATTCCTTTTCAAATTTTAGATCTTCTATCTTGTTTTTCAATTTCTCAATAAGGTTCTTTGCATCATCATATTTCCTTTTCAGAGTATTTCTTTCATAAGTAATCATATCAATCTGCTCAAGAGCTTCATCAAGATTCTTCTGTAACTGATCCATATCCATAGAGATCTTACTCAAGCTGCTAGGCTTTCCTTGAATGATTCTTCTCCAAGTAACTAAGCTTTGATACCAATTGTTAGAAATAGGGAATACTGAGAGTGGGGGCTGAATTAGTATTCTACAAACTTTATCTTTTTCCCAAATATGGATATAACAGATTATCTTCACACATGCATAACATAAGAAACTAAATAACATGCATAGCAATAACATCAAAGAACTCATAACACATTGTTTGTTCTCGAGGAAACCCTAACCAAGGGAAAACCCCAGTGGGGATGGTACCCACAAAGATTCACTAATCAAAAGTATCCTATTAAGGATATTGACCCTGTTAGGAGTCTATTACAAGCATATAGTGTATCAATCCTGATTAAGGGACTATAGGCCTTCTTAGAAGCCTCAACCCTGTTAGGAGTTGTCAACACAAAATCTGATTACTAGATGAGCCCACTGCCCAAACAAGTAATATACAATGTATACAAAATAGGTCAAGGTACATAACCTTTTTCTACTTGTATCAATATTCCTTTTCTTCTCTTATCTTCCCATTATCAGTATTACATTTTCTTCACAATTACATTTATCACATCACCTTTTTTCGCTTCATCTACAATTCTTTTCAATTACAACTGCATATATATACACATTATTAAGGCTAATAACTTTACATGGTCGACTTCCATATATCATTATCTAAGAGTTAACATCTTGAATTTCATCCCTTTATATTTTTAAGTCATTATTTTGATAAACAAAATAATCCCTTAACTCTTTACTAATTCTGCCTTCATATTCTGTCTTGTCGGCTTCACACTGTCTTTGGTAAAACTATCATAACTAATTTCGTACATGCTGTACTGACTTGTGCTTTGAGATGGCTCATCATTAGCCATCATAGAGTCTATGTTCAAGTGTGCAAGCATTGAACTCACTCCAGTCAACATCGTAAACAAAAACTATGTCCTGGTACACTGTGAAAACACTGTCTCACACTTAGACAAATTTGTGATGCACTCTACTATACTTTCTCTCTAACTTGTGCAATCTTCATGAGGATCATATGTTTCCATAATGACAACATCTGTGTACTCACTTCAGCCAAATTTCCAACATCTCTTGCATCAGTATATTTCTCCATGCTCTTCTCCATTTGTTCCTCATATATCTCTTCATTCTAAAGAGTGTTTGATCTATATTTTATTTCATATTCCATGCCCTTATTTAATCTTTTACCCTATATGATGGTAGGACCATGCTCTGATACCATTTTAATGTCCCCTCTTGTAAAATTTGACAATTTTAAGGGAAAAATAGCTTAAACTATTTATTCTCCTTATGGATTATATCCCCGCTTTCACCTCAACATGTGAGTGGATGATATTAGGTTAATGATATGTAAAATCAACACCTTTATGATCTCAAGTTTAGACTATATGGTGCAACTTTATGAGTTGATTTTTAGATACACCTATACTTAATGACTACTGTAATCTTTGTTGTCTCAAGTATGACAAGTCAATATGTAAATAGATCTTCCCTTTAGATGCTTATTATAATTATATTCATATGTCTTGTATTAATAGCGCTAGTATTAAAATGAGAGTATCTCAAATAGGATAATGAAATAGATTGAATCTAACATTTAATAATCTATAATCTGATCTTCTATCCCTCTAGAGTCTAAAGAACTGATTGAACAATTATTAAGAATGAGTGAATGAATAATAAAAATTATTAATCCGCGATGATTTTTTGGATTTCTTATTAACAACTTATTACTTCTCCAATCTGTAAAATCTATATCTAAACTTAATAATACATGTATTGTTCCTTATACCCACTCAATATAGAATTATGTGTCATCAGTTTGTAACAAGGAGATTGTTCTAAGAGCACAATCTGAACTGGAAATGTTATACACACCCAAAAAAGTCCTATGATATCCAAATGTGTTGATAGAATTGTAATATGTTAAGGATGATATGAATTACACTTGTTTTTTGTAACTAATATTGATTTCATATCATCTTTTATGTAATGAATTCCCCCAAATGTCCACAATTCACTAGCCAATGACCTACCATTTACCGATAGTCAATCCCTGCTAGAGCTTGTATGGGAATCATTGTTTGATGTTTTCTTGAAGGAATAATTTAGTTATTTTGTAAGTTCCATGTCCTTCAAAATAGGATTTTCTCCCCAGTTATCATTTCTGGCCTTATTAATAATGTTCTATGTTTTTTTTTTTTCATTCCTCTCTTCCTTATCGCTGAGTGTACCTATATCTTATAGAGGTCATTGCCTCCACATATACCTATGACACAAGGGAGGATGGGGAGAGGGGCCAAAGGAAAACCCTAACCAGATCCACCTTGTAGAGATCACACGTGGAAGCAACAAACACACAAGTGAGAGAGAGAATGTAGATCAACTTCTTATTATTTCATCAAATTGACTCATACATGTCGGGTTGTGAGGCCTTCCCTGTTTTAGCTAGATATCACAATTCAAGTACAGAAGTCCTCCAACATGAGAGGATATGAAACTATCTTCAATCCTCTAACTTCTATCTTCTAACAAAAACTGACTCCCTAAACTACAACCAAAGATTAAAATATATACTAGAGGCTACCAAAAAATTCGACCTTTAGATCCACCATCAATGGAAGGAACAACTAGATCTAGGTCCACATGCTTCCCAATGATAGATACAAGCATTAAATCCATGACCATAATTAATTGCACAATTTGGTCTCAACATTAAAGTAATACAAACAAATCAGTAAGAAAGGATAACTGAGAGCCATACAAGAATCACCAAGTGTCAGGGAATTAACTAAGTGCAAGAGAGATAACTGACCAACCCCGGTTAACAAAGGAAACTGAGAAACTACCGAGCCAACTCGGTCAAAGTAGAAACCAAGCAACACAAGAAAACATAAACATGTTTTTGGTGATACATGATTGCCAAGGATCTGAGATGCTCCTGCATCAGACACTTGGGGTTATTTGAAATGATTCTTTGAGTCATGAAGTAGGTAAAATCTGAGCTGAATCCAACTCAGATTGTGAAATCCATGAACTATCTTCTATCGGTCTATTCTTCCACTTTACCTAATATTCCATATACTATTTTCCTCTTGTACTTCTACCAACTCTTTGTCCCAAAATATTCTCAAGTTATTCTATCTTTTTCTTAGGATAATCATTCGGTACTGTCATTTCTTCATCTGACTCATGGTACTCATACAAATCAAAAATGTTGAATATAGGTGATATATCCATGTCATCAAGTAACTCAATCTCATAAGCATTTCCATTGTCAAATTTATCAAATTCTTGCAAGGACTAAACTTCTTCATTTTCATCTTCCAATATGTTCCAACAGGAAATCTGCCTTTTTTCAAATGAACCATTACTTCATCACCAACTGCAAAAGTCTTATATCTTCTTGATCTATCAGCTCTATCTTTATATTTTTGATTACTTTTCTCCAGCTTGTGTTTCACATCTTCATGCAATGTCTTCATGTACTAAACAAACTTTACTCCTTCAACACTTATCTTACCTTCATCAGCAATATCCCTCAAATCTAATATACCTCTCAGTTGTATGTCATTTACAATCTCAAAAGGTGTTTTTCCAGTACTCCTATTCACTAAATTATTATATGAGAACTCTTCTTGTGCCAACATAGAATCCTAATTACTCAGTGTTTCTCCAACTAAACATCTCTAAAGATTTCCCAAGCTTCTATTCACATCTTCTATCTATCCATTAGTCTATGGGTGAAATGTAGAACTATATTTCAACTCGGTGCCAAACTTTCTCCAAAGGATCTTCCAAAAGTATCCAACAAATTTACTGTCTCAGTCAAAGATGATACTCCTCGGTAATACATGCAATCTGACAATTTCCTTAAAGAAAAGATTTGTTTTATGTACTGCATCTAATGTCTTTCTACAAGGTATAAAATGTGTCATTTTAGAAAATATATCCACAATAATAAATATAGAATCATTACCTCTTACTGTCTTCGGTAAGCCAAGAAAAAAATCCATACTAATATTAATCCAAGATTTCTCAGGAATAGAAATTGGTGTATACAATCCAGTATTCTACCTTACTCCTTTTGTAACTTGACAAATTCCACAACTTTTCACAAATTTATGAACATCCTTATACAATTGTGGCCAAAAGTATTTCTCCTTAAGAAAATTCAATGTCTTGTCAACACCAAAGTGTCCAGCTAAACCACTACTATATTTTTCCTTTATCAAATTAGTTCTCATTGATCCTCTCAGTATACACAACTGAATACCTTTAAAGAACATACCTCCTTCAATGAAATATTCTTCCCATTTAGTACTTGGTTGATCTTGAATAGGTGCTCTACACTTTCTCCACAGCTCAGAAAAATCAGGATCAAATTCATACGAATCTCTCATGTCATCAAAACCAAGAACTTCAATTTTCATCTTAGTCATCAAAGATCTTCTTCTACTCAATGCATCAACAACTCGATTAGTGACTCCACTCTTATGCTTTATCACAAATGTATAACTCTACAAATATTCAACCCATTTCATGTGTCTCTGATTCAACTTATTCTAACTACCCAGATACTATAAAGCTTTATGATCGGTATACAACACAAATTCACTCAGTATCAAATAGTGTCTCCATTTCTTTAGGGCTTGAACAATAGCATAGAATTCTTGATCATACACAAAATATTTCCTTTTTGCATCATTCAAATTTTCACTAAAGAAAGCAACAGGTTTACCTTCTTGACTTAACACAACTCCTATTGCACTACCACTTGCATCACATTCCACTTGAAATACCTTATTGAAATCGAGCAATGCCAATATAGACAATTCAATAACCTTTTACTTCAGGGTCTCAAAAATTTTATCAGCTCCATGTGTCCACTTAAATTCTCTTTTATCTCCTCTCATAGTCTCAGTCATAGTATTACAAATTGAACTGAAATTCCTAATGAACTTTCGGTAAAAACTTGCCAAACCATGAAATGATCTTATCTCACTAGCATTCTCAGGTGTAGGCCAATTCAAAATAGCTTCAACCTTTTTAGGATCCATTTTCAAACCATCAGCTAAAATCATAAATCCCAAATACACAATCTCCTCTTTCATGAATTAGGTGTCACCTTTACGCTAACTTATCAACACAATTGAATTTTAGTATTTTTAACTAAAAAATAATTTTGGTCAAACATATGGTCTAGCTAGATTCATTCTAGTTAACTTAGATAAGTGATTTAACTTTTTTAATTGGAAATATCTATTAAATGCATGTTTTATACCACTTTGGGTCCAATTACCATAAAATAAAATTATTTCAGAAAAGTGGCTTTTCAATAACTCCTTATAAATTATTGCAAAAAAGTTGTTTTTCAATAACTCCTTATCTTTTTAATGATATTTTAAAAAAAATAAAAAATACCCTTTTGTAGAGATCAAAGTCAAGAATATCCCCATATATATTTTATAGTATTTTAATTAGACATAGTTTATTGTAATTAAAAAATATTGCAAGTAGGTATTTTAACAGTGAAGGAGATATTGATTAAGAGAAAGAAAAAAAATAGTATATCATATTAAATAAATTTGAAAAACATATGGATCACTAGAGGAGAGAGTCCTCTTCAAGAATATATATTTCATTTTTTGATTGGGATATATTTTTTATGAAAAATATGTTGCGAGATGAAAATTGTCAATTTCAGTGAGTTGGAATTTGAATTTTTATAAAAGAGAAAATATAGGTCACAAACCAATTTTTTTTCTTCATGCACTAGCTATATATTTCATCTATGATATATTTTGAAATTAGGGGAAAAAATGTTTATTTACATATAATTTTTTGGTGGGAACTAGACCCCTAATTTTCAGCATTTTTCAGCAACTGAAAAATTATCTTTAAAAATTAAAAAAACATATCAATTCTTATTCAAAAAAATTATTTAAAATATTAATCATAAACTTCATCCATTTTATCACATTTAATTAGTTTACATAATCTTCACCAAATATAAATGCCATTTTTATACTATTAAAGTTGAACAACTTTAATTTTGTTAGCCTTTTCCTTTGTAAAAGGGTGACAACTTATTGTGCTTTTACCCATGAACACTTTTTTAGATTTATCAGCAACTTTTCTTTGTTCAACATCTACAATACTTGTTTAACAAGAAACACATGTTCTTCTCTAGTCTTACTGAATATCATAATATCATTTAGGTATACAATCATAAATTTACGTAAGAATTTCTTCAAAACTTCATTCATCAACCTCATAAAAGTAGTCGGTACATTAGTTAAACCAAAATGCATAACCAACCACTCATTAAAACCTTCTTTTGTCTTAAAATCAGTCTTCCACTCATCACCTTCTCTATCTGATCTGATGATACCCACTTTTCAAATCAATTTTGGTAAAATACTTTTCTCCAGTAAAACTGTCCATTATGTCATCCATTCTTGGTATAGGAAATCTATATTTCACTATTATCTTTTTTATTTCTCTAGAATCCATACACATTCACCATTCTCCATTCTTCTTAGGTGCCAATACAACAGGTACTTCACAAGGACTCAAACTTTCTCGGATCAAACCTTTCTCCAACAATTCTTAAATCTGTCGGTTCAATTCCTGATTCTTAGTAGGTGTCAACTGATGTGGTGCCTTATTCGGTAAACTAGCTCTAGGGATTAGATCCATGCAATGATAAATGCTTCTCTTCGATGGAAAACCATTAGGTACATTATAAAAAATGATCTCACTATACTCGGTGAGTAACTTATCAATATCTTTAGGTATGTTATCTTCAGTTTTTTTACTCGGTTTGTTAGGAATCACAACAAAACATAAATCATTATTTTTCAAATCCTTAACAAACTTTCTTCCTTCCATCAAGCAAACTTTCACAGATGTATAAACACTACTAAGAGGTTCTTCAATCAAAGGTAACAATATTTGTCTTCTCCCATCATCCCAAATAGTATATCTATGCAATCTCCCATCATATATAGCATCTCTATCATATTGCCAAGGTCTACCCAACAAAATATGACAACAATCCATAGGCATGATATCACATAACACCTTATTATAGTACTTTCCAATTTTCAAATTGACATAACATTTTTCACTTACCAAGAGTGTATGCTCATCTTTGATACATGAAATTTGATAGGGCTTTGGGTGTTCCAACCTTTTCAACTCTAACTTTGTAACCATTTCCTTAGATGCCAAGTTCTCTGAGCTTCCATTGTCAATGATTACCTTACATACTTCATTAAAAAGTCTACATCTAGTCTTGAACAAACTTTTCCTTACCAGATCTTCCTTATTACTTTCATTCCAAAGTGCTCTCCTTACCATCAAATTCTTTTCCTTCTCAGGTTCATTTGATGACTCTTCTTGCACCAAAGCATTTCTACTACTACTGACCTTCTTACTTGCATGTGTACACTCAAATGATCAATTTCCTTCTTCTCCACAATTGTAACAAGTTCCTCAGAAACCACCTCTTTTATAACCACCTCGGTAGTTATTGCTTCTTCCTCTAGATCAACTTTCACCTTTCCACTCAATCTTGCCTTTATCCAAATTTAGATTTCTAGTTTAGATCTACTATTTTCACCATAAGATCTACCTCTTCCTCTATAAAATCTACCATCTCTACCTCTTTGTCTTTTCTCATGTCTTTTGTTCAATTTATCCTCAACTTTCAAGGCAAACTGATAAGCTTCTTCAATGTTCTCCAATTCGACCAAACTAATTTCTTCTTGGATGGAAACTCTCAATCCATTTAGGTACCTAGAAATTCTTTCCACATCATCTTCATCATGTCTAGATCTGATATCTAATCTATAGAATTCCTCAGTATAATCTTTTACCGAGCTATCTTTCTACCTCAAACTTTGCATTTTCCTAAATAGGTTAATCTAATAATCACAAGGTAAAAACTTTCCTTTCGACAATACATTTAGCCCCCACTTTAGCAAGAATATGGACTCAATGGAAACTTTTGGTAAAGGAGATCACAAAAAAAATAAAAAATCTTATTGAAATCAAGGGGACAAAGGAATCCTCAAGCCCCTAGGGACTCAAGTCTTTGTCAACTCCAAGATTACAATAAGAGAGACATCACTAGAAAAAAGAGAGAAAAGGAGAGAGAGGAGTGGCTAGCTCACCTAGTAAGATGTGTGTATCTCACTGTGAACGACAAAAGGATAGGATGGCCCACCAAGAAAGCACTTGATAGTCACCCCATAAAGTTGTGTGCCTTCTGGTGGCTTTTTGCATGTATGTAGTACATCTTTTGATGGCTTTTATGAAGTACCCATGGATCCATATCCTCATATCACCATAGAATACATTTGTAAAATATGTATCTCTTCAAGATTTAACAACTTATGTGCATTACCTTCCAAGGATTTAGCATATTTGAAATTGGAAATGCATGTCCCTTCAAGATTTAGTAACTTATGTGTGTTACCTTCTGAGGATTTAGCATATTTGAAATTGGAAATGCATGTCCCTTTAGGATTTAGCAACTTATGTGCGTTACCTTCTGAGGATTTAGCATATTTGAAATTGGAAATGCGTGTCCCTTTAGGATTTAGCAACTTATGTGCGTTACCTTTTGAGGATTTAGCATGTTGCAAAATAAAATGTTAGAACAAAAATAAATAATATAGAATGAGGGAGCCCATATATATGTCCCCCTCCTTAAGATGGAAAAAACATACTATTTTGACATGTTAAGGAAAGAAAAGAACAAGGATAAAGCCTTCTTCGACATTAAGACAATATCCATATACAACACACAGTCCAAGCCAAGAAGGTCACAACTCCTATGAGGCCATGGAAGGGATGAATGCAAAGAGATATCATGCAAGAAGGAAAAAAGTAACCCTTGTGAGGGATAGAACACTATTTAGCTTCCAAGGTGAGAGATTTATCAACCATGGAAACCCAATGTCAAACAACAAAATAGGTTATGATCAAGGATAGAGATCCTTAATGCAAACCAAAATTTTTAGGTATGATTGGATATCACATAATAGATAGATACTGCTTAACCAAGGGAAAATTAAATCTTGAAAGATAGAAAAGAAAGAGATGGCATCCTTTACCCCCAAGCATAGGAACAAGGATGGAAGGGGACCTATTATATCACTCACAACACTATGCAAGACAACGAGCCCCCAAGGATTAGGCTAACATTATTTACATAATGTGGAGCTCCATAATAGAAACATAAATGTTATTTAGAGAAAATAGGATTGAAATAAAACTAATTGCCACATGATATATAAATAACCTTACTATCAATGAGCTACTTAATCTTATAATGTAAAGCTTGACATTCATTAGTAGAGTGATCATGAAATCTATGATACAAACAAAAAGGAAGAGTCTTCATATGTGGACTAGGTTTCTTTTTGCATTTAGGTCTAGTGATCATCTTAGCATGAAGGATTTTAGGCAAAAGAACTTCTTGGTAAAATTCCTTCATAGTTTCATCATGTTTTGAAGTGTTATTTGAGATGTTGTTAACATTGATTTGTTGTTGAGGATTAAATCCCAATCCATAAGAATGCTCATGCCCCCCATTTTGTAAGGGAATTTGAATTCCCTATTTATGCTTACCACATCCTTGATCATTAAATCCTTGTTTAACTAGGAAATGATAACCAAGACCATAACGAGAAGCCATGTCATCATTAGTAGGTTTGACAAATTTATTGTGGGTACAAGCAGCCACAAAGTTATTATGAAGGGCATTAGAAGTAGAAGTAAAAACTCATTGTTCAAACTCTCTTTGTTGCTTCATAAAATCAAGATCAGAAACTTTATACTCTCCAATAAAGGTAGGATTAAAATCCAAGGTTCCCCAATCATCGCCAAGAAGAGCATTAGAGGAAGAAGGATTACTATTAGGAATAGGAGTAGTGTGGGTTTGAATATTCAAACAAGGATTCGGCCCATCATCCACATGAAGTGTATACATCATGTTGTTATGTATAAACTTGACTTTATGATGAAGGGTGGAAGGAACAACATGCATCTAATGCAACCAAGGTATACCCAAAAGAAGGTTATAATTGAGAGCTCCATGCATAACATGAATAGATATATTAAAGATAACCAAACCTACTTTGATAGGTAAGGTAATGATTCCTAAGGTGTTCTTAGAAATATTATCAAAGCCACGTATAGGAACATTGTCAGGTTGAATAGTTGAAAGAATGACTTTAATCACTTTGAGCATGTCCATGCTATAAACATTAAGCCCATATCCATTTTCAATCAAGGTCTTATGAATGATACTTTTATTGATAGTAACAACAACCATAAGAGCATCATATTTATTCTGAACTTCTTTAGAAGGTAAATCCTTTTGAGTAAATACAATGTTAGGAGCACCCAAGGTAGCATGCATATATTGTAAGAAGTTATTAATGTTCTCTTGATTAGGAGGTGGAGTGGGAAGATTTGCTAGAGCTTTTTGCAAGGATTCATAGTAGGCAGGTGAAGTTTGAAGAAGCTCCCATTAAGAAATCTTGGCAGGAGTATTTTGCAATTGGTTTATCAAATCATACTCCTTGCTAGGAAGATGGGGTGGTGGAGGAATAATGGGTTGAGAAGGTGGCAAAGAAGTAGAAACCACCAAATTAGGTTGAGGGTTATTCATTGTACAATAAGTGTGAGCTATCTAATCTTGATCAATGAAAGAATCTAAAGACTCCATATGTTTACCTTTGATAGTAATGTGAGGACAACCTTTGATAGTCAACAAGGGTTCTAGATAAACCATGTTAGTTGTCTCAACACTACAAATAGATTCACAAGAAGAAAGGAAAGAAGACATCCTAGGAAGAGATGAGGTAGGATCTTGTTTCTCCATAAGATCATTGCTAAGAGGGAGAACATTAAAGGAATTCATATCATTCTCTGCTAATGCCTCATCACTAGAAGGAATCCCAAATGGAGGTAAAGCATTTATAATGTTGTCTTCTTTCGCTAAAATATCTACATAAGGGGAGTGTGTTTTAGAAAAAGAGTCACTATCATGTATGAATATGTCATCCATTAATAAATCACCCTCTTGTATCAAATATTCTTCATGAGGAGGGGATAAATAAATGTCTTTATCCAAGGGATCATCCACAATGGTTTCATGAGGAAGAGAGTAATCAACATTCAAATCCAAAGGTTCATCCCAAATAGGAGGATTATCATCCCTATCACCATAAATCACTAAAGCTTGATCCCTAAAGGGGAAAGAAGGTAAATTATATTCTACAGTAGGCTCATTAGGAGAAGAATTAACATCAATCCCTAACTCATCTCCATAAAGAGAAATATGATGGAGAGAGAGATTTAAGTAATCTTCTTGCTCTAATATATCCTTACAAGGTAATACAAGAGAGGAAAAAGAAACATCACATGCACTAGATAAAGTCTTTCTAGGTGTAACATCATGCAATGATAAGGTAAGAGGAAGATGTTGTGTAATCCCAAAACTTATAGAAGAATGTTTGGAAAACACTTGAAACAACTTGTGCAACATGATAACAAATAAAGAAAAAAAATTGATCTAGATATATCCAAATGCATTCAAATGAAATTTATAAGCATGAAAAGGAAATCGAACACCACAAACACAATAGGGAATCTAATTCCACAAAAGATAGGGGGTAAGCTTGTCGGGTTCACCAAAATGTAAGATATAAAATATGTAGTGGGGTCTAGCACAATAGGAGTTTGCCCATAAAAGAGACCCCAAAACCGATATTTTACACATACATGAAATTATAATGATATGGAAAGTAAATATATAAGACTAATATTGAAATGAAGAAATAAAGGTACTTACCTCCGAAAAATAATCGGCTGAAAACCCTATCAGACGGCCTCAGAAACTATTTATTTTTGTGATATGGAACTGAAACTATGAGATCTACAAAACCTATAAATAGTTTTCTTTTTTGAGAAGGTTATCTTTGACCTCAATATAGGGGTAAGATCTTACCCTAGGGCACAATCTTACCCCTTTATTTCTGGCCTTGACCTGTACTACTCTGATGGAAATTCTATTTGTGAATCCTGAAAGTTTGGTGAAAAGGGTATCCAGATCTGCACTAATATTCACTTTTTGGCACCTGTACTTGCAATAAATAAAGTAAATGAAACAATTCACCTTGCTTATGTTGAAAACCCCTGTGGAGGATTTGAATCCTTGAATCCACAAGTATGGATTCTCCAAATGAATGTAGAATTGGATGTAGGATGTCTCAAATCAATTATCTTAGATCTTCAACACCAATCTTGAATGGATCTTGGAATAGGAAGAGGCTTGGATGAATGTGGATGGAGAAATCTTCAACAAGAGGGCTCCATAGAGATTGAGTCCTTCAATGGCTAACAGTGGATCTCCTTGATGAATTAGATCTTGAATGCTTGAATGCTTTTCTTCTCCTTCTTTCTTGCTTCTTGATTGCTTTATTTCACTTGATTGAGTACTTGAGAGATTATGAAAAGAGATCATGAAAAGAGATGGATTGAAATGAGAGAGGAAGGCTTCCTTTTATAGTGATCTAGGGCACAAAATTCTAGAGAGATCTACATAGAAGAATTAAATTCCCATTTAAACCTTTAACCCTAGAAATGGACCTAAATTAAATATAATTTAAGAGTTTACCATTTCAGAGATCAAAACAGCCAACCTAGAAGTGGGAAAACAATTCTTTCTGAAACCCGACATCCAAAAATCATGGAACCTTAAAATTTGAACCTTGGGAAAAGGTCAAGGTTGACTTTGACCTAGGTCAAGGTCGAGATCAACCTTGACCCAAAAAGGTCTTCCTTGACCCAAAAAGGTCATCCTTGACCCAAAAGGTCACCCTTGATGCAAAAGGTCATCCTTGACCAAAAAGGTCACCCTTGACCCAAAAGTCAAGAATCTTAGAATTTCAAATCAAGATGCCAAAAATAGGTAGGAAAGAAGTGGAAAATGGGGCAGAATAGGAGAAAAATCCAAATCTAAGTCAAGGACCCATTCAAGGCACTTGACATTACCCCAAACCACTTACTCGAAGGGCTAAACCAGTCCTAAATGGAAGTGCTTCCATTTTCTGATGATACACCAAGCAACACAGGAAAACACAAACATGTTTTTGGTGATACAGGATTGCCAAGGACCCGGGATGCTCCTGCATCAACCTGTGTGGGAAGAGAGGTTGTGACTCTTCTATAATCACTAAATGGTTTAATATAATATTATGATATATGTATTTAAGGTTTATATAATATTGATATTTAAATCTATTTATTATGTATTTTAGTTCATAATAATATTTAATAGATTATATTGATCTTTTTAATATTTGTTATTTAGAAAGATTATTATATATTATTAATATGTACTATTGTGATAATTTATTATTTATCATACTATAATATTTTTATTTTTATTTTGATCGGTAAAAGTATTTGTATTTTTATTTTGATCGGTAAAAGGCTAAAGCTAAAAGTTTATTATTCTTTAAATCAAAGTTACAATAGGATGCCCCACTCTGTGCAGGCACTAGTAGGAAAGAGCAAGGTTGAGAAAACCTCTAGCCTTGCCTGGGACCATAGTCCAGAATCTGATACATAATAGATTTAGGTGGGCATACCCACCATTATTTAATACAACATAAAATAAGCCATGCTTAGTACTAGACTATTCTAAACTAGAATATTTTTCAGAGTTGGTAAGGTCTTTGCAGGCCTTCTTTTGGGTATAATTATAGATTTTGACTCTAGCTTCTTTTCTAAAGACATTCTTATGTGGGAGCCCGAATCTGTCAGAGGGATGTCTTTCCTAGTAGCTCATCTGGGAGATGCTTCCAAAAGATGATTCTTGAACCTGACAATTCAAAGTTCTACCTACTATTCTTGTTAGTTTGACCACATAATATTTGTTAATATGAGCTATGGAGAGCTATTAATAGGGGAATAAATTATCCAAAAAGAAAATATTTTCTTATAATAGAAAAGAAATTTAAACCCTTACCTATGGTACCTATTTCAGCGTAGCTAGTTGGAATTGTAGCCCTATTTCCTAAATATGATAAAAGTGCTATCTACATACATTGCTACATATATTTCCCTCATAATAATTTACTTAATAAACCAATGCTTTATCCATTAAAAAAACAAAATTGTGCAATCTAATATGCAAATTTCATAGGAGGTCAGATTTCAGAGGGTCGTCCATACTTCAATCTTAGAGAGATAATAAGCATATAGTAAACAGAGCTTCTAGAAATATTTATTTAATCTTTCAAACTGAAAAAAACATCTTCAATGAATACTATTAATCAAAAATAGATTATTCTACCTATAATCAAAATGATCTTAGAGTCCACACAGACAGATAGGGCACACTAAATGAATTCTTGCATCCACCCTATTATCCATATCAAAATTCAATAGGATATCAAAACACCTGTAGATGAAAAAGATCTGGACCATGGGCACTGATCATGATCAATCCTATGCTTATAGTTCCAATATACCATAAGGTAGGATATTATCATCAATATCATGAAAATGATGTACCATCGAGTGCAAAAGCAGAAAATCATTCCATATAAACTTATACTTACAATCTGTTTAATATTAAGCTAGGGGTAAATATTTTGGGATCAGATAATTTAATGAGTATTTAGTGATTATATAATGGAGTTGTTATTTAGATTATCTAATGATAGTAAACATGAAAAAAAAAATTGTTAAGCAGCCTCTACTGATCATAAATTACCTAGAATCTACGCATCTTATCATAGAATCTGGAGCATATATTCTACCATATCCATCCTAGCTATTATGAGATAGTAGAGAAGTATACTCGAGTCCTAAATACTTCATATGTATGTGGCCCTTAGCATAGTGCTGAGGGGTGGGTGCAAGTCTATTCTAATTCCATATAATCCATCTATTAAGTTAACTTAATAAGGAAGCTAGCAGAAGATCTATTAGCATAAATGTTATATAGACTGAGTTAGCTATTATTGTGATTGTCTTATTCCCTCATAATCTATTTTTATGTTGATATTAATATTACTAATTTGGATATGAATTAGCTTTTTATTTTTCCAATACAATGATATTAGTTCCTATATTACTTGGATCAATGGATTAGTAAAAATAATAAAGCTTAATTGAAATTGATAAGAGTCTAGTTATATGGGAGGGTATCATGGATCCAATCATATGATATCTTCTTTATTCCCTATCTTTAGAGTCAGGGCTATCCACAAAAGGAGGTCTTATTAACTTATATTGTAGTACTTACCTTCCTAATACGTCGATTAGATTTCCTAACTCAAAATCTCAGAGACATACCATATCTATTCCCATCCAATTTGAGGGATAGTTATGAGCCGGTAAAAACATGTTTGTTATGAGGGATAGTTATGAAGATAATGATAAACTAGTTTGTGAGAAAATTTGATCTCATTAGGAACTACTAGAGTATACCTTTTGCTGGTCTAGTTACAAAGGTACAAAGGATTAAAAAACACAAGTCTCAATTTGATGGTGGAGCACAATAGAACTTCAATTATATCACCATACGATTTTTTATAAAAGGGTGTTATGAATACATTCATATGTCCTCTTCAATAATCCTTATCTTGAGTCAGAGCTATTTGTAACAGGGGAAATTATCTTTTGAGTGTGGAGCATACCTTCTTCCTTCCAAAGGTTGATTAGAATTTCTTCTTCAAATTCGGTAAGACACTCCATATCTATAATTCCAACTTCGTCTAAGTGCCAATATGCATAGAACCAGTCATCCTTCTTGGGATTATGTATCTGTACAAAGTATAGTAGGAAGATTGTGTTTCTCTTGGCTATGTCTTCACTCTCTACATAGGTCTCCAAGTCCATAGTGGCAATGATGGGTGAAGATAGGGGGAGGGGAGCCAAATCCAAGTCTCTCTGCCTGATGATAATAGGGTCCCTCATAATATGTTTAAGTGTTTTGTCCAGGTTGCCCAAGAATCTATGTTTGAAGATTTTGTGACAAAGTCTCCATATTTCCTATACATGGAAACCCCAAAAGGAAATAACAACAACAAACATGGCAGTGATATTCATGAGAATCCTATGACATTCTACTGAGTTGGTAAACTCCCTTCTTAAGATATGTAAGACAGCTCTGATAATGAGGGGATGCTTATTTATTAGCACCTTTTTTACATGTTTTGGAAAAAAATTTCCTTCAAAAGCCAACTGGCCCCTGCTACAGGTGAGTTGAACTGAAGTTTCCATGTTAGCCTATGCAGGGTCAGGATGAGAGTCATAATAGGAGCATAGACTATTTATAATGATATAAAATTTTAGATGACCTGACTGTTGATTACTAATGACTGTTCAAGTTCTGGGGCTTCATTCAAACATATCGCTTTATCTACTTAAGGGGAGATGAGGCACTTCCTATATCTATGGGAATATGAATGACGTTCTCTAGTTAGATTAGGTAAAGAGACAAAGCTTCTTAATAGAATACTGAAAAGGGAAATCTATTGATTTGATCCTTTTTGTCAAACTCATATTAACCATGCTCCCAAATATAGAGAATTTAGCTAAGCATTATGTAAAAATATTACTTATTAAAAGAGAGACACTGTAGTAATTAGTTGTCTATAATAAGATTGTTATGATAAGGAACTATTGGCCTGCCTAAAGAAATCCTATCAATAAATGTTAGTCATATATGCTCTGTCATTAACTAGTAAGAACTTACCACAGATTCTCCAATCGTTTGATATTTGATTAAGGGAACATACATAAACTATATTAGACACCTTCATTTTAATTGACCAGTGAAAAATAAGACATATAATGATTAAAAAAAATTCTAAATTAGGCCGAACCAGTCTGAAGAGAATTTAGAGGTAAATTTTCCACAATCCATGCAGATTAGAGAAACCTATCTAAGATGTAAATAGATTGTACAATACTATATTGAATCTGGGTTGAAAGGTAGGTACATGTATAATACTATTTTTACTAACTATAACATTATCTTCCTTATCTATTTTAAGTCTGTGAAGTAAACTCTTGTTTAGTACAATTAAACATATGTTCACTGTATCAATTTTTATAACTAAACTATATAACATAAGTTTCTCATTGAAAACCTCAAATCATATGTTTCTTGCCTTCTAGATGATCTTGCAATTCCAAATTTTCTCATCCTTCTCCATGAGGACAATGAACTCTTCTTCAGCTACTAGGTTTTTTGAATGGCGTGTACATCTGGGAATCTGTGGGGCCATAATGTGATAATTCGCAACATCTAATTTATCCAGGTCTTCTGGGATGGGGAAGCCCTCCTTTCTCTAGTATTTTATTTCTTCAATTGAATCTAGCTCTCCAACGAGGACTACATTATATAGGAAATCTAAGTTCCTCAACATCTCGGGCCAGTGCTTGTCAAACCTTTCTTCATCTTTGAATGAAATCATAGGTATGCGATGGGATTGCGGGATTGCTTCAAGTTTGGATGCTTCATTTTTCATGGTGGTTTCAGGGTAAGGGATGGTGAGTTGGTTATCTATGCCTAAAACCATCTTGTCCAATGCTTCAAGTAGATCTTCATTGAATATGGACCTAGCAATCTAGATAATATCCTCCTTACGCTTACCTGCAAAGACTGAGAGAGCTAAAAACTATCCAATAATCTCACCATTGGTCCTGAATGTGAACGCGTTGTCAAAATGTTGGTCTCCCAAATCTCTCTTAGCCGCCCTCCTAGCTGAATTCGATAAAGGGTTAAGGACTTGATTCCAGTGTTCTGGTAGGATACAGCCTCTAAATGCCATAGCTCGACTGCCCTTGGTTGCAAAAGTTATCAGTTTCATTTCCATCTCTTTAGGGAGTTAAATCTAACAGGATATGAGTTCTAAGAAAATCTAAAGAGTACTGAGTTTATAATCTCTATAATTGCAACTTTGTCACCTGTCCTCATGTCCCCCATGAGGATTAGTGTGTTTACATGATTCAAGGACTCCTGCATGATCTATCATTTCATCATAGTCGGTAGTCCTTCAAAGAAATTAGATTGTTGTAGATAGTCTAGAATGTTCACTCCTTAAATGAGAATCATTGATTAGTTACGTGTCTCTTGTTTATCTTATAACATGTGAGTATTTCCTGATATTGAGAATGCAAGGTGTTATTTAATAATTCCATGGGGAAATCATTGTTACTAAAGTCTATCACAGATAACCCTGAAATGATTTGATTTATAATGCTTCAATGTTTGCCAAAAATTTGTCAAAAATAATAAATCTCTTTATGGGCGTTGGGATATGTACTATATACTGGGGGTTATCCCGTATGAGACATAGCCTAGTATTACATGATTAATGCCAGATAGGCATAGTATTTAGAAGACTGATTAAAGGATTCCTGCATAGATCTGAAATTAAAGAAGATCTCAAAGGTTAAGAAAAGATAGGCTAAACTAGAGAGGAATAGCTAAGATTATAATTAACTCCCTCTAAATTAATCCATATGTTTCCTAATGTATAAATATTTTAAGTACTCTGACTAGTATACAGAGGGGATATAACTCTAAAAAGACTCCTATAAGTGTAAAGGATTGGTTTACCTGGTCTCAAAAAAGAGATCTAGTTACATTAATTGAGTAAAGGTGAAAAATACAAAGTTCTACTAAGAGAAGGTCAAGTTCGCATAGATACCGTAACTATTTCTAATAGGATATACCTATCTAATAGAGTAAATATATCTAGTAATGGGCCTCTCTAGTCGTCTCTTTATATATGGAGGTATATCTACAATAGTTATGACCAAATCTGCCTATTTCATTAATAGATAGTGGATTTGAATATGTAGTGAAACTTAGTTTAAAGTCATATATATGTTCTAACTAACTATATGGACTACGCCATCCAAGATCCAAAGGATGGATAACAGAAGAGTTTACCTCAATGTGTCTAATGTCTTAGTGTCCTATAATTTGGTTGAATTTCATAAGTCTGGTTAGTTAATAGGTATCCCTATTTTGAGAGAACTAGAGTTTAATTAGCATCTAAATTTAATTGACCTAGATTGTATCATAAGAATTTTATGCCTAAGTAACCCATTCTCTCATGTGCTTGAATAATCTATCTAAATTGCTGCTAATGGGTTTGGTTAGTTACTAGTCATTAGTATTATGTAATATTACTAGTAGGAATGGAGAATGCGATCATTGATGGCTACTATTTATGATACAAACTAGCTTAACCACTTATTATTTATATTCTATCTACAAAGTTTTCACCCTCTACTCCCCTATTTTCTAGAAGATCAGCTTCGAAATTTCCTTCTCTATAAATATGTTTTACTTCAATTTGAGGGATTTTATACAAGATTTCTAGGATTTCTTCTAATTTCAAATTAAGTTTCCAATTTTGTGCTTTCCTAGTTTTGATTGCATTTAAAATAATTTGGGAATCTCCCTCTATTTCAATTTCTGACAAACCTAATTAATAACACATTTTAAGTCCTTCTAGAACTGCATCGCATTCAGCCATGTTATTGGTTGTAGGTTTTATGGATTAGGTTCTCCCTTCCAATTATGGATAATCCCACCTATACTACCTATACCTGGGTTGCCTCTGGAGGCGCCATCAAAATTTAGTTTATACCACCCTTCTTTAGGTGGTGCCCATTTACATGTGCTTCTATCAGCCCTCATTTTGTCCCCTCCTCTTCTGTATAATGGGGTAATGGCCAATTTTGGCCATCTCCTTCTAAGATTATTATCACATTGCTTAAATGAGTTTTCATAGCTATTTTGGTTCCGAAGTCTGTTGTTAATTACTTTGATAATTGAGGCTTCTATTTTATTAGTTATCGATCTCCATTCAAGTTTTTGATTTGTAAAGATTCTTCTATTGCGTTCTTTCCATATTTCCCATAGAACTATAGATGGAGCAATAACCCAGATATCTTTAAACATGCTATCCTTATTTGGTGAAGGCCAAGCTTTGAGAAAATCCAATATATCCATAGGCCTCACTGAGTACCAATTTAAGAAATTACTTAACGAGTTCCAACATTCTTGAGAAAATTCACAATTTATAAGTGGTTAACCTCTTCTTCTTGGCATTCACATAATGGACATCTAGATGGGCCTTCAAAACCTAGTCTCCTAAGTCTGTCTGCTATTAGTATCTTCTTTTGCAATGCTGCCCAAAGAAAATTCACTGCCTTAGGGAGGCATGCTTTGTTCCAACATAAGTTTAGGGGTATATCTAAGGTATCTAGATTCTATTCTTTCAAAATTGTTTTATATCCATCTTTGACTTTATAGTTACCGTTGTTTGAGCCTGCCCAAATTAATTGATCTTCTCTGCTTTTGTATGAGATTATTCTATTGCTAAGAATTTCTCAGAGCTTGATATTTTCATTGTGATCTCCATGGGTGATATCTATATATTTCCATATGGGGTCTGCACTAGGGGAGATGTAATCTTTTGCGTATCTACCAATACAAGTTTTGTAATTATCTATATATTCATGTGTGAATCCTTCATTTTTCAATGGGGTAAACCCTCCCCAGGAATCTTCCCAGAAAAGGGCCTTGTTACTTGCTCTAACATCCCATGTGAGTAGGTTATTAATAACTCCTCTAGATTCTATAAGAAAATTCCAAATACGGGAGCCTTTAGTGTGTGAATAAGATCTAAAAATATTGATGGGTTTCACATTTGGGATATATTTATTCAGAAAGATAGTTGCCCATTTGCTTCTGGGATTCTTGTAAATTCTCCAAACTAATTTGGCTCCTAAGGTTGTATTATGCCATTGAAGATTCTTAATGCCTAACCCACCTTGGGAAATTGGTTTGGAAAGATTATCCCACCTAATAAGCGTTGTTTTCTTTTCTTTCGATGAACCTTGCCAAGAGAAGTCTCTAAGGAGTTTATCTATATTAGATTTGATGTTGATAGGGAGCGGGAGTAGAGACATTTGGTAAGTGGGAATAGCAGATAGGAAAGATTTAATCATCGTAGCTCGGCTGACTTTAGTGAGCCATTTTCCTTTCCAACTACCTTTTCTATTTTGGACTTTAGAAACTACTGATTCCCATAGTTTAGAGTTGCGTACTCCCTTGTCTAAGGGGATCCCTAAATATTTGCAAGGAAACTTACCAATTTTGTAACCTAGAATGTTACAAATCTATCTCTCTTTAGTCGGGGGGGTGTTAAAAAAGAAAACTTATGATTTATTGGGGTTGACACTTTGGCCTGACGCCTTCATATAAACATTCAGGGTAGTTTTGAATGCCTTTTCTTCCCTTATATTGCATGCCCTTGGCAATATTGTGTCATATGCAAACTATTGATGGGTTATATTGGAAATGTTATTTGTTACTTTAACTCCTATAATTTTACCTTCTAGATGTGCCTTATTTATAGATCTACCTAAGGCTTCTGCCATGATCACATATAGGAAGGGTGATAGTGGATCACCTTGTCTAATGCCTCGAGAGATTTCAAAGAAGCCTTCCGGAGTACCATTAATTAAGAGTGAAATTTTGGGTGATGAGATACAGTTATAGATTAAATTTATCCATTGTTTGGAGAAACCAAATGCTTCTAAACATTTGCATAGAAATCTCCAGTCGACTTTATCGTATACTTTCTGGATATCTATTTTAATGAGCATGCAGGATTCTTTGTTGTATTGAGCTATATGCACTATTTCTTGAGCTATTATAATTCCATCCAGAATTGAATGGTTAGGAACAAAACTTGTCTATTCTTTAGAGATGATTGATGGAAGAAAGGTTTTGAGCCTGTTTGCTAAGCATTTAGAAAGAATTTTATAGATTTTTTTACAGAGGGAGATTGGGTGAAAATCCCCTAGTTCTAAGCTATCATGTTCCTTGGGGATGAGAGAGAAAAAGGTATTGTTGATTTTAGTTAACAATGAGCTTGAGTTTCTGGTTGCTTCTATGGCTTTCCAAATGTCCTCACTGAGAAAATGCCAGCATTTTTGGAAGAAGCCAGCTTGAAAGCCATCAGGTCCATGAGCTTTCTCAGGGCGAAGCTGAAATAGGGCTTTTTTTATTTCTTCTAATGATAGTTTTCTATTTATCCATTTATTATCTACTTCAGAGATTAATTTGAGGATTGATGATAATAATTTCTTTTGGGCATCTAAATCAGAATATTCATGATTATTAAGAAGCATTTGGTAAAAGTGAACAAGTTGTTCTGTTATAAGTTTTGGATCTTTAATGAGGTCACCATTTGAATCTTTTAGTTTTGTAATTCTATTAATATTTCTTTTATTGTTAGTACTATTATGAAATTTTTTTGTATTGTTGTCACCTTCTTTAAGCCATGTCTCTCTGGATTTTTGTTTTCAGAAGATCTCTTCCTTAATTAGGATCTCCACATGTTTAGCCATAAGTTCTTTTTCCTTCTTATAGGATGTTTCATCCATTCCTTGCTCTATGAAAATTTCATTTAAGTTATTTATTTCTGACTCTATTTTGTTTTTTTGTTCAAAGATATTATTAAATTTTTCTTTGGTCCAGTCCAGAATCTTATGTTTAATAATTTTAATCTTGGCTACTAGGCAGTACATCCTAGAGCTAGAGACTTTAATTTGTTTCCACCATTGTTCCAAAAGTTGCATAAATTCCTCATCCTGAAACCACATGAATTCAAATTTAAATAGATTTCTAAGTAGTTTGAAATTTTCTGTAATAGTTAATCTAACTGGAAAGTTGTCTGACCCCAAGTTAGTAAACACTTCTGCATATGTATAATAATTAAAATTTCCCATATCTCCACTAATCAAGAATCTATCCAACCTTTTAGTAATATGGCTAAAACCTGATCTACATTTGTTCCATATAAACAACCCATTATTGGTGTTGATGTCTGTCAAGTTATTATCTCTGACCCATAGACTAAAGTCTTTTTGTGATTGTGAAACAAATTGTGATCCACCAGATTTTTCTTTAATGTCTAGGATTGCATTAAAATCCCCTCCTAGAATGTGTATATCATCTAGGTTGTTTGAAAGTTGAATATGCATGTCTTGCCATAGTTTTTTCTTTTCTATGTTAGGGATAGATCCGTATACATTAATGAGTTTGAGTTTTAATTTTGTTTTTAAGCTGATAACTGTTAATAATAACCAGTTATTATGTTTTGAAACTCCCTCGATCACTAATTTCCTAGGATCCCATAGAGCTGCCAGCCCACCAGAGGCTCCTTCTGAGAAGACTATCTATGACTTTCATACACCTAGTTTTAGACTAAACTTCAAACTTTCCTCCCTATTTAATTTAGTTTCCTATAATATTATTATTTCATATTCAAATATATTTAGATATATTTTAATTAATCTTTGTTTGTTAGGGGCATTTAGGCCCCTAACATTCCAAGTTGTTATTTTCAATTCCCCTAGGGAAGGCTCTTCCCCTTCCCTGCATTCAGAATATCGAATAAATTCAGTTGATTCTTAGCTTGACCATCTTTCGCTCACAATTCGTTGATTGATTTCCTACCTCTTTTCTTCTTGGTCTTAAGGGTAATAGGAGAGGATAAACCCTCAGTGGTAGTTGCAATACCTAGTTGTCTATCAGCATTTTTTATCCCACCTAAGCATTTGTTGATGTCTTCATCATCCTGTCGAGGTTCATTAAACAAGTTTTCCTCCCTATACATGTCATTCTTAACACTGTCCTCAGGTTCTCTAATAGAGTTAATGAGAGAATCTTCATGGTCTAAAATATTTTTGCCATATTCTTCTAGGATTGATCCTTGATTAAGTCCTAATGCCTTGTTAATAGATTCTACTTCAATTGGAATTGAGATGTGGGAGGTCTCATTTTCTCTATTCTGATGAACATTAATTTTCAATGCTTCTTCATTGTGCCATTGGGATAATTCTTCATTGATTTCCTTTTGAACTTCTTTTAGCTCCTCCATTAATCCACCTACCATTATCATTCTATTCTCAATGACTTGAATTTTGGTGTCAGGAGAGGGGGGAGGATTGCACTGAGGTGAATAAGGCTTATTACCAGAAAATTCTAGGCCTATGGGGCGTAGGGGAGTGAGATTGGGATTAATGTTGCTGGGAGAACCAAATTATGTATGTTAACCTCTTTCAAATGAGCTTTGGTTGGATATCTCCTTGTTGAGAGGGTTGGGATCATTCCTAAAACCACCTTTATTTTTGAAGAAAGAGATATTTGCATTAAAGTTGTCACAGTTGGGGATATATGAAAGGGAGTCTATCCTCTTGCTATTGATTGGAGGAGATACGTTAGATTCAAGGTAACTACTCTTAGGTCCCAAGGAGTTATGGGGTTCATCGATTTCTTTGACATCTATAAATTCTTCAATAAATGTAGGCCAAATGGTACAGGAAGAAGATTTGTGGCAGATTTTGATTGGAGGGATGGATTTTATGTTGAGATTCCTATTGACTATGATAACTTTCTCTACACAGTAGTGCTCTGTCTCTATGGATCCAACAAACGATCCGTAATAGTTTCCTATTTTCTTGAGAGTATCCTCCTTAGAGAGTTCCAATGGTAGATTCTTGAGGAGTATGGCTTTATCTACTTTAAAGTTTTGTAACTTAGCTGGATTAAAAAAAGGCATCCACTCGAATGTAGAAAAAGATGTATTTCTAAAATTAGGGCATCCATTAACTAAGATTTCATCTCTCAGCTCTTTATTGCTAAAATCAAGATAAATAAAGTTATCTGGTAGAATAGAGACTGTTACCTCATTGTGCCAAATCAACTTTAACCAATCTACGATGATGCCATGAGAAATTCCAAATCCATTCCACCTACAGTTTAGATCAAAACCTACACATATCTCTTGGATTTCTTCTATAGATCCATCTTTAATTTCTAAATCTAGGGTTTCCTGATCCAGGTTAGTAAGATTGGGCAAGAGATTGATATGCATAGAGGAGTGCAAATCTTTGAGTTTGTTATTAATGGATCATATTCTATTGGGAGGAGAATAAAATTTTCCATTGTCAGATGGGGGTAGATCCTTACCTGCATATTGCTTGCCCATTGAAGTGCTAACAGGCTTCCTCCTCTGCTTAGGAGTAATGATTTGTCTCTCTTGGATTCTGGGGAGATTTTCCTTGATCTACCTTAGCTTATTGCACCGATGAGGGGGGGAGTATAAATAATTATTCTTTTGATGCCAGTCTTTAGAGGGAGCAACTCCTTTTGGGCGTAAGATTTTATCATTATGGAGGCCCTCAAAACTATTTCTCAGTGATATTGAGGGAGAGCATCTCTAGATTGATTGAACTTGGGGTTTGAAGGCTATCGATTGTTTTGCCCTGTGTGCATTTTGTTTGGAAGCAGGGATCCATGAGGATTCATTTTCTGGAATATGTGTTGTTCTAGCAGAGAACTTATGGTGATCTACAGAAGAGGACCTCCTAAGAAGATAGGAGGCATATTTTGTCTTCGCAAAGAAACTGAATTGAGAATCAAGATATTCAACATAGAGAATGCGTGAATTTGCAGAGCAGAGCGAAGCCATCTTTTTTTACATATTATAATATATTATTATATATCATATTTTATAATATATTTATTATTATTAGTCTAATTATATTATTATTTATTATTATTTACCAATTTATATCTATCATTATTTATTTGGGAATTATAATATTATGTATTTATTATATAATTATTATATTTATTTATTAATAATATTATTAATAATATATTCTTTTGTTATTATGATAATAATTTAATTAATTATATATTATAATTTATTATTATGATTTAATCATAATTTTATTTATTTATTTATTTCATTATTTAATTTTTTAATTATTTAATCTTATATTCAATTCTTATTATCATTAAGTTCCACTCTGGAAAGGGGACATTACATGATCATACCTTTTATTTCATTTATTTCTGTTCAGATATTATCATCACACTTATTTTTATGAATTTCTTTGTTTAGCTTTAGCATGACTTACACTAGAAGCTCTACACCATCATTGTTTTACTATTCAAATGTCTTATAGTTTGTTTATAATATCAATAATTATGCCATTCTAAAAATATTACCCTAGTTGTTAGACAAATTGCATGATAATTCAATAGTAGAACAAAGACAATGAATATATTCAACAATAAGTCATGGTACCAAATGCTTCAAATCACATTACAAACAATACAAGTTCAAACATCCTATTAAATACCTAATGAGGGTGGATAATTTTATTTTATTTTTCCATTTTTTCATAATTAAAACTAATAAACTCCAAAAAAAAAATACAACGAGCCAATCAAGAATAAACAAAAAATTGCCAATAATGTTATATATAAAATATAGACATTATAAACTATTGCAAAAAGCCAAAAAACAAATTTATCCATCCTACAAATTAATAACCAACAACTTAATCAAAAACTTTAGTTACTTGCCTATAGGGACAAGGACTAACCAAAAAACCAATCACCATACCTCAACACCATTCTTCCAATTTTTCTCAACCCTTTCTTTGCTAGTTCTTTCTAAGACCTTGCTCAAAAACATTGGAAAAAAATACAAAATAATACATTCTAAATGAAATAATTAATAAAACATTTACATCAAAATTATCTTTGACACACACGTATATTAGCTAGAATATTTAATGAAACATTAAAAATGATTATTTTCTCTGACCTCCACCTATACATACATTACGAATGCACATGTCAACAAGTTTTTCTTCTTCCAATTTCCCATAATTAAAACTAATACAAATGCCTTGATAGAAATACAAATAGCTAAGGATTTTAGGTATGATGATTTTTTTTGTTTAATTTAATGATTTGACTCTAGGTCTACTCAACAATGCTTTATCTTTAAAATAGTTTAGTATTTTTTCATGTTAATGATAAGTTTTGAGAATTTTGTTATTTGCTACTTAACATTTTCATTTTAGCAAGGACTAGTAGAACATTATCAATTAGCCTTCATCATGATTACTAAAATCACACATGTTTTAGATATTCGTTCAATTGAATTTATTTTCTATTTTTTCTAGATTTTTAATGCCCACAAGGAATTAATGTTTTTGGTTGAGCTCTTTCCTATTAATTTGTCTAAATGATAGATAATTTTTTGACTCTATACTATAGTTTGTAATGTAACCAAAATAAAAAATGTGTTAGAGAAACAAAATCCCTTGAGCTATTGCACGCCTTGAAGAACAAATCCAATGCCACAACTAAAATAAAAAATTAGACAAAACATAAAAACTAGACACCATATCTCAACATTGTCCTTCCACTCTTGCTCAACCCTTGCAACTGAATGGACATTTAAAACCCCTATGATTTTAGCAACTCTAACAAAGAATAATTCAATTTTTCTTTATAGGAAAACAACACTTTTAGTTTCTATGGTCAGATAATAGAAACCCACATAACAAAACTAATGAAAAATTCCAACCCATTTTGACAATAGGGCGATGATGACAATCCAAAGCATAAAGCACAAACCATTTTAATAATGAAGCAACTCTAATGAACACTACAAGAACAAAACCAATGCCACAACTAAACTAAAAAATTAGACAAAACAAAAATATCGATTACCATATTTCAACATTGTCCTTCAACTACTGGTCTATCCTTGTAGTTGAATGAACATCTAAAACTCATATGGTTTTACCAAATCTAAAAAAGAACAATTCAATTTTTTTGGCACCAGAACAATATTTTTTAATGTTTATGATCATATAACAAAAACTCACATAGAAAAACTGATGACAAATTCCAACCTTTTTTGATAATAGGACATGACCATAATCCAAACCATAGAGCACAATGGTTGAGCTCTTCCCTATTGACTTTTACAATTGAGATATACATTGTTGACTTCTTGCTATAGTTTTTAATGTAAGTAAAATAAATAGTGCAATAGAGAAACAAAAGCCCTTTTTGAGCTTTTGCACGACTCTTTCTTACCCTTCACTCAAGTCGGAAAACTAAACCCATATGGTACTATCCACAAGAACAACATTTTTAATGTCTATGATCATATAAAAGAAACCTACATAGCAAAAATAATGACAAATTTCAACCCACTTTAACAATAGGGAAATGACCACAATCCAAACCATAGAGCACAAACGATTTTAACAATGAACACTTCAACAACAAAACCAACACTACAACCAAACCAAAAAATTAGACAAAACAAAAAATTAGTCACCATACCTCAACATTATCCTTCCACTCTTGCTCAACCCTTGCTTTTCTTGTTCCCTCTCAGACCGCACTAAAAAATAAAACATATTAACTAACATATTAAATGAAACATAAAAAATGATGTGTTGCCTTATATCTCTACCTTTACATACATTACAAATACAACACACGTTGACATTTTTTCTTCCTATTTTTCTTAATTAAAACTATCAAAACTGCTAGCAAAAATATAAACAACCAATCACAAAAAAACAAGACAAACAAATGACAAAAATACTATATATAAAATAGAAACATTACAAACTACACTACAATTACATAAATTTAGCTCTCTATTACACAAATTAATAGTCAACAACTCAACCGAAAACACTAGCGCTCTACCTATAAGAACAAAGACTAATAATCATTTTAAAAATCCAACAATATCATAATCACATCAAATCAAACAAAATACATACATTTATTTTTTAAAACTCTAACGATTCAAACACATTTAATCAACTCTTATTCTTAAAATATCTTATAGTAATAATTAATTTATCCTAACGAGAAAAACATATCGTTTCTTTACACAACAAAGCATACTCTTCCATTTAAATGAATTTATCTCTCAACACCTAAATTGCCTAAACAAACAAATAAAAAACTAGTCATTAAAAATTAACTACCACGTCACATATTCCTCATCAACAAAATGATTAAAAAATGAAGCATATTAGAAACTTCAAGACCATATTAGAGTCAACAATCCTTTTGTGGTTTGCATACCTTAATATGAAATTAATATTTAAAGGCATCCACATACCACGTGTTTAATTTCAAATTCACAACGTGGTTTACCATTCAATTAATATGCCAATGAAATAATTTTCCTACTTTTGAAGAAAACAATATCATTTAATTATCAAATTGATTGATTTTATTAATATAAAAATATAAAAATCATATTTTTAATCAGTTAGTTCATTCTTGTTGAGTCTTAGTGGATTCATGGTGTAATTTGTACAATCCTTTCAACCTACTTACATTAAGTTATTTTTAGATATTTTTTTTCTATTTAAGATTATATTTATTATCGTAAAAAATTAAACATTATTTTCTTAACAAGTTGTCTTCTTTAAGATATACAAATATAAAATTAGTTAGGTTTGTTTGTCTATTCTTAATAGACAATTGATCATATAACTTGTATTATCACTTTAGCTTATTTCAAATATATTGTTTCTAGATCTTGTTTGTCACAAATTTCTCCTTGTTATTATAAAACTATAGATATCATTTTCTTCAATAATTGTTTCCTTTAAGATTTACAAATATAAAACATAGAGATAAGATCGTTTGTCTAGTGATAGTGAACCAATATCCATGCAACTTGTATGCTTACTTCATTCTCCTTTTACTGTATCATTTGCAGATATTTTTGTTTTAGATTGCTTCTTCCTATGACAAAAGTACAAAAATCACTTTCTTTATTGATTGTTTCCTTTCAAATATCCAAATAAAAACATAATTAGGTTTATGTGTCTAATATAGACAATAATTATACAACTTGTAAGATCACTTTAACTTATTCTTAATATGTCATTTCTAGAATTTTTTTAAATTTGTAGTGCTTGTTATTATAAAAAATACAAATATCATTTGCTTAATTGATTTTTTTTTTTAATATTTTTCTCTATTTTTAAAATATAACTAGAATTATTTGTCTAGTTTTAATATATCAATGACCATGTGACTTATATGATCATTTAATGTATGTCTCATATGAAATCTAAAAAATTAACTTTTTTCTTAAAACAAATATAAACATTATTATTTAACTACTATTTTCTTTGAACTATAAGTAAGAATGTAATTAAATTTATTTACACAATTATATAAACTAATAATTATAGAACATGTATAATCACTTTGACTTATTCTTATTGCATTTAACATTACTAACAATAATTGTAGAATAACATGCAACTTGAATGATTGTGTGTGTGCTTTTTTTTTTTAATTTTGGAGAGATGTGGAGCAATCCATGGAAAAACTCCTAAAAAATGAAAATGATTATCTACAAATTAGAAATGAGTAATGTATTATACAATTTGTTTTTAATCAATCGGTCATAGTTTGTAGATTAACAAGTTAGATAAAGTAAGATTTAGAAAAAAGCACGGGGATATTACTAATATCTTGTTTGTACTATATGGAAGCTTGATTCTATAATTTTTCCCCCTATCTAATATAAAAATTGTTAGGAAAATGTGTTTCAACCTTGCATTTATATATAATTACTATTTATAGTAAGTCTACATTTGAGCAAAGAATTTTCCTAATTTTTCTCCAAAAGTTTGGATGGGCAAGATACACATGCTAATAATTTTTTGTTGCAAGATTATGTCTAGATTTGAAGATATTAAATTTTTCATATTTGAAGTTGTTGAAGAAATTTTATAAATTTAATTTTCAAGGCTCTAGAGGCTCCAACATGGCCTAAAAATGTTTGTAATCAACATAGTGGGTTATAGCATGATAGATAACATCATAAACTTCTTGGATCTTTAAACGATTCATCAATCAAACACCTGGTTCAAAAGTTATGGCCTCCAAAAGTTGGGTCTCTTGATTAAGAATCCAAACGAGAAGAATCACTCACTTCTTTCATTGTAGCAAGGGGAAGGTGATGGAGATGAGTGGTCTTAGTAAAACTAGTTCCAAGGACCAAAGTTTGAGTGAATATGTTAGTGGTGATATGATCAAAAAATTTACAAACTACTTGGATTGGGAGAGTAGTAATCTAAATGTTTATCTTTGGGTAACAAGTTGTAATGTATGGGTAATAGGGTTCCCAAATTTATTCATGCAATCTACGAATTGGGCCTATTTCTATTTGATTACATTAAGGAGAATGGATCCAATTGTCTCAATATCAAATATGGTTAAAAAGGATTATGCATAGGGTAAATCCAAGACTCCTTGATTGAGTTGAAAATGATCTATGGAAAGATGTGAATTGGATGCAAGATCTAGGGCTAATAGTGTGTGAAGAGAGTGACCTATGTCTAAAATCTGAGCTTGGAAGTATAAGACAATGCTAGTTCTAGGTTTCCTTTTCCTAGAGTATCGAATTCAAACAAAAAATGTGGTTTCTAGACCATTATGTTGTTAAAAACCTTTCCTAAAAGTCTCAATAGAAAAATGTCTGAAACTGATAAAAATATCTACACCATCCCTACCTTTCCACCTCTACAAAAGATGGTTCTATAAGTCTATGTCTACTCTTCCTAAATCTATATTCCCATCTTTATATCATGTCTCATGCACATGAAAAAGAGAGAAAATGTTGTTGGGTTGATAAGGGTTTAGTCAAGCCTAGGGTTTTAATTAACCCTTGAATTGAAATTGATAAATTGAAAAGGAAGCTTTGAAGTAGAATGATGATTGTTATACCTAAAGCTTGTTGTAATGGATGATGGTTGACGATGCAATGCTCTTTGAATGTGATCTCAAGTGTTGATACAATGACATGACAAGACATAAAGAAAATCAATCATGAAAACTATCGGATTACGGAGAGGGGGGGTGAATCAGTAATCCTTGATTCTCTGTACCTTAAAATTTTTCTCTAATCAACTCGATTAAACACAATTAACTATTTAATGACAACAATAAATAAAATTTATCAAACACAATACCATTCACATAAATCATTTAACACCAGTATTTAACGTGGAAACCCAGCTTTGGGAAAAACCACTGTGGGAATTGTCACCCACTAAGAAAATACTCTTCTGAAGTGTGCTCAATTAAGAGCCAATCCTGTTAAAGATTACAGTGCCCACTATTAGGTGTGACCGATCAAGGGATTTACCTTAAGATCTATTAGGATCTTCACCCTATTAGGAGTGGCCTGGTTAGAGGACTTAAAACAATCTTTAGAATGTTACCTTTTTCAATAATTTTACAATAAGACTCTTAAGTCCACTCGGTTAAGGCATTTCTCTATTACAAATGTTAATAATAAACAGTAAAAAAATTGACCTGTAGATTTGAAACTATCCTTTTCATGATCATATCCTTTGTGCACTCTTTATATTCACTTCAATCCTTCACTTTCCACTGGTACATCAAATTCTGCTTTTCCACACAAAATCTATCTTTTCCTTCTTCACTGCATCAGTCGGTAACTCTTCAAATCTTCAATTTTCCAGCCATTTGTCTATACAACATCATCCTTTATATAGACCTTTATTTTCCTCTTAATCTCCTCTATTTCACTTTCCTTTGATCAATCTCAACCGTCCAATTCATTTCACAAACTTATTCATTGAATCTAGATCTCAGTAACACATTTTCTCATCACCTTCGAACTTGAACTTTCTTAAAACTTGTTCCTTATATTTTTTCCATTTAGATCTAAGCCATAGATCATCATCTTTAATTTTCCTATCTGTAGATATTTCAAATAACCTTCCTCATCATCATAATCTTCCAACTCATCATAGCTAAACATTAAATGTCATTTGCATCCTTGTATTTAATGTTTGTTCCTTTCTCGGTGTCCTAACTTAATTTTGGTTAACCTTTACTTAGTGTCTTGAATTCCTCTCACTTTACCAAAACTCCCTTTTTATTTTATAGAAATATTTTTTTCATTTTACTAAATGATCTTTCCTACTCAATAGCCACAACTATTTGCTTACTGACTTGACTAGTCTTCGTTACCATACTTTATCGACTTGATATAATCATATGTTAGGTAGAAAATAATTATATCAGCATAATCTTACCATTGTTTGATCTTTATTAGTTTCCCAATTATGTTCTTCATCTTCTTATCATTCCACTTCTTCTTCTCTTTAACTTTACTCAACTTATATCATATACCGAATGATATGGAAACACAATATAAATCAGATATCAATTGCTTGACATTAGTGAAAATATAATAATTGATATAACCTTTCTACTATCTTGTATTCCTCTAATCTTCATTGGTCTTCATCATCATCACCATCAAGTAATCAATCTCCTACATTACTATCAGGTATAGTAACAATCTCTCTCTTTGCCATTGATGGCAACACATTAACAAATTTTACTAGTCAATTGATGATGGCAACATTTTTGTCTTGTTCTATACTCCCTGTGAGTTCTAACTTTCCTCTTTGCTTGATATTATCCCTCTTTCATTGTTCCTCTATCACTAACAATATTCTTCATTGATAGATCCTCTTTATTGTCCCTCTTTGACAAATTTATTCTCCCTTTATGCAATCAATGCATCAACAATATTATCCATCTACAATCATCATTAATATTCTCCCTCTTTGACAACAATGCCAAAGAAACATACACTTCTAAAATCATACCTCAAATGTAAAGATTTCTCATTGCTTCCATAAACATCTTTCACAACTCTAGGCATCACCTAAAGAGTGAACACTAGAATCAACTCACAAAATAGATATTCTAATGAGTTCTTGAATTGCAGCATGCATCTTTCCTTAGTGAATATTGGATAGGGCATGAACCCCTAACTTACCTCAGAGATACACAAAATCATCCTTCCGTAGTGGTTTTGTAAATATATCATCTATTTTTCCCTTTAAATTTACATACTCCAATATCACATTCTTGTCTTGTACTTGTTCTCTCAAGTAGTGATACTTGATAGAAATGTGTTTTGTCTTTGATTGCATCACCAAATTCTTCGATATGTTAATATCACTTGTGTTATCACACTAAATAGTAATAGGATCAAGAATCTCTTCTTGCATACCTTCGAGTAATTGTTTGATCCACACTATATTAGAACAATTCATAGCTACAACAACATACTCAGCTTCAGAAGTAGACTATGAAATACAACTTTGTTTCTTGCTTAACCATGTCACTAGCCTTTCTCCTAAAAAGAAAGTGTTGCCACTAGTGCTTTTTCTATCATCAACGTTACCTACCCAGTCAGCATCAGTGTATACCTTCAGATGAAAATCTCCATTCTTCTTATACCATAGTCCATAGTCCTCAGTTCCTTTCAGATATCTAAATATCCTTTTAACTACAAACATGTGTGTTTCCTTTGGGTTTGCAATAAACCTTACAAAAATCCCAACAACATGAGCAATATCAATTCTACTATGTACAACATATTTTAACTTACCAATTATGGATCGGTAAAGTGTCTCATTGACTTCCTTTGTCTCATCTTCCTTTGACAATTTGCAACTAGTAGCCATCGTTGTTCCAACCAGTTTTGATTCTTCCATATTGAATTTCTTTAGGATCTCCTTGCTATACTTACATTGTGTTATGTAGATCCCATACTTGACTTGTTGAATTGGAAGTCCAATAAATAATTTAATCTCTCTAATCATAGATGATAGAGAGGTCTCTTGTTCCTAGTCCTGTTTCCCTAGGACTTCCTCTATGTCCTTCTCCTGGCCTATTTAGGGTTCTTCTAAGACCCTAACCTTAGAGGGATTCTTCCACAATCTCCTCTCTCTCAAAGACCTCAATACCAAGTCACAAACTCATCACTGATTCCTTGTACCCTCCATGGACTCATCTTCCCAAGCCCATCACCTAATAGCTTTAAATTGAAAGTCTTTGAAATTTAGATGGAAGACCTTCTAAAGGTTCTCTTTAATGGTTTTGATGTGCTTTAATCTCCAACCCCCTTTGTTCAAAAGTTGATCTCACCAAACTTAGGCAAAAAGGCTACAAGCCCCAATTAGGCCTAATTAGGTCTTCTAACTCACCTTCTGGGCTATAATTCTCTAACCCTCCAAATAAGTGCCTAAACGAATTTGATATTTTGACACCCTTTTTGAAGACCTCAAATATTCTTAGTGTTTATAAGCCTCAGAGCATCCGTACAATACCTTACTATTTCTAAGACTATTTTTAAGGGATAATATCTTATCACTAATCACAACATGGTACTCATTCTTCCTCACTCCAAAGGATTGTTCAACACCTCACATTCATAAAAATGATTATTTATCCTCTTTTCTTTACTTCCTCATCATTGGATTGAGTCTACCAATCCATGAAGCCTTCCATCCACTTTTTACAATAGTCAAGCTTTCTAGTTGGGGTCACTGTGGCTCGCCTAGGGCTTGATGGTAAAATTAGCTTCCCTTCACACCTGGACACAAGACTCAATATTTACACTATATACCCATTTCTCTAGAATTTCCCATGGGGTCATATAGTATCCACCAATGGATTTCATGCTAGATCCATTTTATTTCTCTCAACCATGTTTAGACCAGTGGACTAGTCACAGAGGAAAGAATTATGGAAAACAAAGAAGAACTAACCTAATCCTAAATACACACACACAAAATAAAACTAGAAATATAATACTAAATTAACATGCAAAGATTAGGTGCATATCAATCTATAGCACAAAGGATAATCGAGCTCTTCACACTGTTATGGGTTTGCAGAGAACACCGGTGAATTAACTTCAAAAACAAAATATTACAAAAATTTCCAACCTTCTTCTTTGGTAGGAAAATGACTTAAATAAGTTAGGGAGACTGACAAAACATTCCAAATGGATCCCTCACTGATTCTATCCTTCTTGAGGCATTTTGACAATTCTTTTCATGACAACTTTTGAAAAGTTGTAAAGTTGTCATTGACAACTTTTATTGTCAAGCTTGCTTGGGTCACTCAAATGAGGTCGAAATGACCTCGATGTTATAAATACCCCTCATAGACATTTTCCTCCTTCATTCCCACATTTTGGGAAGTAAAACTAGCCTTTGACCAATTAGAATACTAAGTTAGCAATTAAACAAAGAAAACCAAAACTAACCAAGTCTAGAGAACGCCTAGACTAACTCTTACCCAACCTTCCTAATGACTTGTTAGGCTTCACACACACACACACTTGGGACTCTTCATAGTCCTTAGTAATCAATGACTTGGATAAGGTCACTACAAGACAAAATGTTTGGACTAGGGTAGCCTAAAGACCCTAGGTGCTCCTACACCATTCTCCCCATGCAACAAGAAGTCAAGTGACACCAAGGGTTAAGAGGTTAAAATAATCCCCATCTTCTTGAAACTATTCTCTGCTACCCAAGTAAATTTAGATTCTATTTGTTTCTCCCACTTGATGAGGTGTTCCATGTAGACACCATACCTTGTTTTCTTCTTGACCCTTGATTCTAGTATCTTTTTAGCTTGAGGATTCAATGGTATAGGTAGTTTGAGGTCCTTTACATCAATATTCACATCAGGACTATGTTCTTCTTCTGTGACATCAAGGCCTTTGTATTTGACCAGATCTTGGACATTAAAAACAAGAGATATTTCTATCTCCTTGGGAAAGCCTATCTTATAGGCATTGGGACCATATTTAGCTAGGACTTTGTATGGTTCTACTCTTCTCATTTGTAGCTTTCTGGGTATTCCCTTTTGGAGTCTAGCCTTGTTGAGGTGTGCCATCACCCAATCTCCAACTTAAAAGTATAATTATTTTCTCCTTTCATCCACTCTAGCTTTAAGGTTTTGGTTAGCTTCTACTAGTGCCCTCCTTACTTGTTCATGGACTTCTTGCATAGATTGAGAAAAGTCTTCAGCATGACCACTAAATTATTCTTGGTTTCCTAACTCCCTATGTTCACACACTCCCCTTGGATGGATGCCATATACTATCTCAAATAGACTCTTTCTGGTGGATCTATTGGCACTGTCATTGTAAGAAAATTCAGCTTTTGGTAATACTTGATCCCACATTTGTCCATACTCCTTTGTGAGACATCTCAATAGATTTCCAAGTACCATGTTAATCACCTCTGTTTAGCCATCTGTTTGAGGATGATAAGTTGAACCAAATGCAAGGTTTGTACCCAATCTCTTCCATAGGGTCTTATAAAAGTACCCTGGATAAATTCACATCTTTGTCTGATACAATGTTGATTGGTAGGCCATGAATCCTTACTACCTCTTTGACGAAAATATGAGAAATATATTTGGCATCATGTATTTTTTTACAAAGTATAAAATAACTCATTTTACTAAACCTGTTCACCACTACAAAAACATTGTCAAATCTAGCAGTTTTCCTTGGTAGACCTAGTATAAAATCCATGCTAAGACACTCCCATTGTCTGGTTGGAATTACTAAAGGCTGGTATAACCTTGCATTGGAAGATGTGCCCTTAGCTTTTTGGCATACTACACACTACTCCACATATCTTCTAACATCTCATGGCATCTTAGGCTAATAATAAAACCTTTTCACTAAGTCCAATGACTTATTGAAACCAAAATACCAAGGCTTCCGTTGTGTTTTTCTTGTATGAGATTTTCCCTCATAGATCCCTTGGGTACACATAGCTGGTTGCCCTTAAACAACAAGCCATTTTGTAAAGTGTAGTTAGCAAATTCACCATGAAAGTGATTCTCAAAGTCAACACATACCTTATATGCCTTTGAGAAGTCTTCATCTACCTTGTACAGTTCCTTGAATCCTTTTACACCAATGATTTGAAGTTGAATCTCTTGGACAGTGAGAAACCTCCAGCTAAGTACATTTGCAACTTTATTATTTAGGCCCTTTTTATGTTTAATAGTGGAAGTATAGGCTTGGAGAAACTCCATCTACTTGATATGCCTATGGCTTAACTTTTCTTATGTATTGATTTAGCTTAGTGCTTGGTTATCTTTATAAACTACAAACTCTTTGGGAAAAATATAGTGCCTCCAATTTTTAAGAGATTGAATCAATGCATAGAGTTCCAAATCATAGGAAGAGTACCATTATTTGGCTTCATTCAATCTTTCAATAAAAAATGCAACTGGCCTTCCTTCTTGGTGGAGGAATGCTCCTAATGCTATGTTGCTTGCATCACATTCCACAATGAATAACTTATCAAAACTTGGTAAGAGTAGGATGGGTTGTGTTGCCAACCTTTGTTTTAGCTTCTCAAATCCTTCACGAGCCTCCTTGGTCCACTTAAACTTACTTTTCACTCCTCCTTTTATAGTATCAAGTAAAGGTGCACAAATCTCACTAAATCCTCTTATAAAATTTCTATAAATCTGAGCTAACCCATGAAATCTCCTTACATCAGTCCTAGTTTTTGGAGTGAGCCAATTTAGAATGGATTATACATTGCTTGGGTCCATTTTCAAGTCACCGTGGGAGACTAAAAAGCCTACATATACTAGCTCTTGCTTCATAAATTCACTCTTCTCTAGGTTAATGGCTAGCTTCTCTTCATGCAACCTTTTCAAGATAATTTCTAGGTGTTTCATGTGTTCTTCCTTGGTCTTACTAAAGATAAGGATATCATATAATTATACCACCACAAACCTTCCTATGTAATCTCTTAAGACTTCATTCATTAATCTCATGAATGTACTAGGTGAATTTGTGAGCCCAAAGGGCATAACTAACCATTCATAAAAACATTTTGTTTTTTAAAGGTTGACTTCCATTCATCCCCCTCTTTCATCCTAATTTGATGGTACCCACTCTTAAGATCAATTTTAGTGAAGTACCTAGACCCTCTAAGACAATCCATAAGATCTTCTATTCTAGGGATAGGAAATCTATACCTAATAGTTATCCTATTTATTGCCCTAGAATCAGTGCATAACCTCCATTTACCTCATTTATTTGGTGCCAAGACCACTAGGACAACACATGGACTAATTCTCTTTCTAACTAGTCCTTGATCAAGTATCTCTTAAATCTACCTTGCAATATCCTTGTTTTGGTCTAGTGTTATCTTATATGTTGCTTTGTTAGGCAAAGATGCTCCTAGTATGAAGTTTGTTTGGTGGATAATTTCTCTTTGAGGAGGTAGAGTGGCTGGTGTACCATCACTGATAATATCTCTAAAATGGTCCAATAGTTGCCTCACTTCCTTTGGTATAGTTGCTTGTTGAGGTTTGGCCTCCTCCTTAGGCTTAACAAATATAGCTACTCCAACACCTCTCTCCTCTTTGATTTCATGCAATAACTTCTTACCATTGATATGGAGTACATTAGTGTCCCCTAAATTTGTTTCTCCTTCTTCTACAAGTGATTATTTATTATAGGTGACCCCATTGTTTTGAAGGTATACATGTTCTCTTTCCCATGGTGGACTACATCTCGGTCATATTGTCATGGTTTTCCCAATAACAAGTGGTAAGAATCCATTGGCAATATGTCACATATAATTTTATCTTGGTATTCACAAATAAAAAATTCAACCCACACATGTTCATTCACTAAGACATTCTGCCCTTTGTTTAGCTAGGTGACCTTGTAGGGATGTATATGAGGTATCCTAGTGAGCTTTAACTTTTGGACTACCTCCTTTGAGATGATGTTGTGTTTTGAGCCTGAGTCAATAATGATCATGCACACCTTTCCAAAGATCTTTCACTTGATCCTAAATAAAGACCTTCTTTGTTTGGGTTCTTCCTTGACCGGTTCTTTGAGTAGGACCCTCCTAAACATGAGATTCTCCCCATTCTCTAAATCAAGGCTCACCTCCAGAAATTTGATACTACCAACTTCTTCTTGTGCATAGGCTATTTTATTCTCCCCTTGTGAACTTGAAGCTTTGTCAAGGCATCTATAAGCAGGGTGGCCTAATTGACCACAATTGTAATATTTCATATTGGAAAAGTGTGAACCTCTGCTAAAGTTACTTGATCTTCCTCTTCTACTTCCATGAAATCCTCTTCCTCTACTAGAGTTACCTCTACCACTTGGCTCACTACTTTGTTTAATTAGCTTGGAGTCTCCTTGGATTCTTGATTCAATACTTCTACAACCATATCCACCCCTGTGTCCTCTAGAGTCTCTTCCTCTTCCTCTATCCCTAGGGTTAGAGTCTTTCTTCTTTCTAGTTTTCTCTTCCACCTTAAGTGCCAACTGAAAGCACTTATGAATAGTAGTAGGGGTCCATAGTCTAATCTCTTCTTGAATACTCTACCTCAATCCACCTAAGTATCTTGCCACTCTAATGCTTTCCTCTTCTTGTACCTTGGATCTTAAGCATAATTTTTGGAATTCTTTGGTATAGGAGGCAACATCCATGTCTTTTTGTCTTATATTTTGTCTCTTCTTGTGCAATTGGATCTCATAATCCTTTGGTACATAGTTCTCTTTTATTTTAGTCACTATAGCTTTCCAATTAACTATTGGCCTCTTTCCTTCTCTTTCCCTCTCTTCTTGTAGGAATTTCCACCAAGTTAGGGCTAGTCCCCTTAACCTTGATTTAGAAACCTTCACCTTTTATGCCTTAGTGATACCTTCACATTCAAAATGATTATCCATCCATTCAACCCATTCAATGACCAATTCTGAATCCATTTTACTGGTAAATAGGGGTGTCCCCTCAAGTGCCTTTCCACCCAATGCCTCGATGGCTCTAATGAAGGGTTCCTCTTGCAATGGAGGATCAAGTTCATGTACATAATACTCCTCATTCACTCCTTTACCCTTTTCTTCATCAATTTCTAACTTTTCCTTCATCTTGTCATCTACCTCTACAACTTCATCAAGTTTATCCTTCATAGCCTCTAGGCCTTCTTCAAGGATTCTATTTTTCTCCCTTTGTTCTATCACTTCCCTTGCAAACTCAGCATTTTTCACCATTGTGGTTTCTCCCACTATATCACTTCCAAAGTATGACATACACTATGCCTTGTCCCAAATCTTTTGGGGCTCTAATACCAATTTGATAGGGAGGTTTCTTGTTCCTAGTCCTATTTCCTTAGGATTTTCTCTAGGTCCTTCTCTTGTCCTATTTAGGGTTCTTCTAAGATCCTAATCTTAGAGGGATTCTTCCATAATCTCCTCTCTTTCCAAGACCTCACTACCAAGTGACAAACTCATCATTGATTCCTTGTACCCTCCATGGACTCAGCTTCCCAAGTCCATCACCTAATAGCTTCAAATTGAAAGTCTTTGCAATTTATATGGAAGACCTTCTAAAGGTTCTTCTTGAATTATTTTGAGGTTCTTTAATCTCCAATCCCCTTTGTTCAAAAGTCGATCTCACCAAACTTAGGCAAAAAGGCTACAAGGCCCAATTAGGCCTAATTAGGTCTTCTAAATCACCTTCTGGAATATAACTCTCTAACCCTCCAAAAAAGTTCCTAAAAAAATTTGATATCCTAACACCCTTTTTGAATACCTAAAATATTTTTAGGGTTTCTAGGCCTCAAAGCATCCATACAGTACCTTACTATTTTTTAGCCTATTTTTAAGGGCTAATTGCTTATCACTGATCACAACATGGTATTGGTTCTTGCTCACTCCACAGGATTTTTCAACATCTCTCACTCATTGAAATGAGTTTTTAGCCTTTTTTATTTACTTCCTCACCATTTTATTAAGTCTACCAATCCCTGAACCCTTCCATCCACTATTTACAATAGTCAAGCTTCCTAGTCAGGCTTACTGTGGCTTGCCTAGGGCTTGATGGTAAAATTATCTTCCCTACACACCTGGACACAAGACTCAATATTTACACTATATACACATTAATCTAGCATTTCCCATGGGTCCATATAGTACCCACCAGTGGATTTCATGCTAAGCCATTTTTGGTCTCTCAACCCTGTTTAGACCAGTGGACTTGTCACAGAGGAAAGACTTATGGGAAACAAAGAAGAACTAACCTAATCCTAAATACACACAAAAAATGGAACTAGAAACACAAAAATAAATTAAGATGCAAATATTAGTCTTAGATCAATCCATAGCACAAAGGATAATTGAGCTCTTCACTCTGTTCTAGGTTTGCAGAGAACACCAGTGAATTAACTTTTTTAAAAAAAACATTACAAAACTTTCTGACCTTCTTATTTGGTCAGAAAATGACTTGAATAAGTTAGAGAGACTGAGAAAAACTATCCAAATAGAATCCTATCTGATTCTATCCTACTTGAGGCATTTTGACAATTCTTGTCATGATAACTTTTGAAAAGTTGTAAAGTTGTCATTAAAAACTTTGAAAACTTTTGTTGTCAAGCTTGCTTGGGTCATTCAAATGAGGTCTAAATGACCTTGATGGCATAGCTACCCCTCTTAGATATTTTCCTCCTTCATTCCCACATTTTGGGAAGTCAAACTATGTTAGGAATGAATGCTGAAGCCTTTGGCAGTCATTCTGTAGCAGTAGTTGTTGCATTCATGACTATGATTGTCATTGATGTCAACACAGTGATAATCTGGAGTTTAGTAGAGAAGTAGGCACAGTTTTGTTTTGTGCAAATGTTATATTTTAGATTTAGTTATGTGCATTTGATGGTATGTTATTAGCCTATGGTTAAGAGCACAAAAAGAAATCCATTTATTCATGAAAGTTATAAGCATTTTGGTGGAAGCAGTATTCTGGCAGTATTCTTGTGTAGCGGTTTTTGGTAATCAGAGGATATCTCCTAACTAGGATGGAATCTGATTCTACATATTTAAAGGGAAGTTTGAGACTCATTTTTGGTCATGTGGTTCATAGTGCAAACTTTGAGGTCACACGATTGGAAAGTTATTGTATTTGGAAGCCGATAGTTTTATGTAATTTTGATGTAGCATGTTGAAATTATTATTTTGTATTTGCATGCTGACTCATTTGTAATTATTTGAGTGTGGTATAAAGGAAGGAATGTTTTCCTTGTTATAATAGAGGATTGTAATAGTTGTGATATGAAATTATGAAAGTTGTGATGCGAATGTATGCATGAAGTGAAGAAAAGAGCTAATTCAGTGATGAAGGAAGACTTGTGAAGTACAGAGATCTGGATTTGTGATCTTGTGTAGAAGAGAGTGTGGTTTTGGAATAGTGTGAAGGAGGTAACATATTTCATATTATTCTATTGAATAATCTTAAGATCTGTTGAACAGTGAGTTCAGAGATCTTGCCTTGAAGCTGTTTGGGTAGTGGGTCCTTTTGTCTTCCATAACTCCTAACAGGGTTAGAATCTTTTAACAGGGATTCAAAATATCCTAACAGGGATTCATATGTACTGAATGTATTTCATAAGACTCCTAAAAAGTTCCATCCTCTAACAAGGAACTTTCATATTATTGCATCATATTTTGGGCATCATTCCCACCAGGGTTTACTCTTTGATCAAGAGGTTCCCTAGTTAACATATCTTGTGTTATTGTGTCATTGTGTATGATTATCCTTCTATGGTTGGTTACTAAATTAATTATATGGTTTAAATCTATTGAAGTTGTTATCAAAGTTAATGATGATAAATGGTTTAATTATCAGATAACTGATTCACCCCCCCCCCCTCTCAGTTATCTTGGTGGTCTTTACTTTCTAACAAACTAGCCTTTGACTAATTAGAATACAAAGTTAGCAACTACACAAAGAAAACCAAAACTAACCAAGTCTAGAGAAGACATAGAATAACTCTTAGTTAACCTTCCTAATGAATTGTTAGGCTTCACACATGTTGGTTCCTGAAAATATTTTACACTCCATGAGACACCAATATACCCTAGACTAATTTTGGGAATGGTTAGTTCCAAATATGGGAAGATCTATAGGTAACTAGACCAACTATAGGGACAAGACTACCCTCTTCACGTCTAGCTCTACAAAACCAAGGTGGCTACACCTGATCCAATAGATATAATTATGTTCCTGACTTGATACTGGATCTAACAACAGATATCAGTGAGAAAGTACTAAATAACAACCTATTATTCATTGACTCTCCATCACTAGGTAGGAAAACTATTTTTTAAGGTAAATGAAATTAAATGACTAGTTTTGATTATTGTATTTCTGACTATAATGACTTCAATCATTCCTCATAAAATAAAGACACATTTACACAGGCCAGTGCCTTATCCATTGGGTAAATAACACCAAAAAATAGAGCAAATACAAAGATCCTTGAAGAACTTAGTTCATGAACATAAATACAAATACTCTAACTCTTTCCTACTTGAAAAAAATCCTTATGAAAATTAAATGAACATGTATCCCACTTTGAGCAATATTTAATCTAACCCTAGATCAGAACTCAAAGAAAAAATACATACACATAAGTCTCTGATAGACTCAAAAATTCATAGATTTGACACAAAGGAGAGGTAAAGACCTGAGATTTATATTAAGTATAACCTTTGATCCTTTATATACAATATATGCTGAGTAATAAGCCTATAGAAAATAGTATCAACCTATGCTTTTTCTCTATTTAATTCACAAGAAATGATACAAAATATTACAATCCTCGACTAAGGGTTAGGGTTTCAAAATTTCTATCTTCTCAACACCTAAGACTCTCAATGCCTAATATGATCATGGAAAATCCTTTTATATACAAGGAAATGCAACAAGCTATCGATCATATTAGGGTTTACAAAATTTACCCTAAAACAACCCTACTGGGTTTACAATAAATGCCTCAATCAGATCTTGGACTGATATTTTGTAAACAAGTTGCCTCACTTTATGTCTTTAATCTTTTCCTCGATCCTTCAAACAAATCTAATCACCATTTCTTCATGGTTGTTCCTGTAATAAATACACTTTACATCTCAACCACTTTAAAACCAATGAGTCACAATCTTTGCTTGGCTCAAGAAGTAGATGGAGTGTCTGGCTTTTCAACATGGGGTATGTATTGGTATCTTCATTTATTAAATACCTCCTCACTTGTGAACACAAAATTGACAAATTCAACCTTCTTGCCAAACAACTGCTCCCACTTGCTTTCCATTTGCTCGACCTCCTACTAAATAAAATGAAACTTTGATTTGGCAGTCATTAATAATTTGATGCTATGGATGAAGGAAGGAGTGTTTTCCAAAAGACTTGTTATTCTTTCTAAGAAAATTTCATCCATCTCCTCTCTCCCTTTGTGAAATTCCTTCAACTCACCACTGTCCTTGAAAACACTTGGTATTAAATCACAACTTAAATGTGTTAACTCCTTCTTTAACACATTGGACTTCCTTTTAAAATCATCCAAAATTATATTATACTCTACAAGCTTCTTTACACACTAATGCACTAGCTTGATTAATGGATATGGATCAGTTTGGCCTTTAGAAAGCCAATGAAATAATCTCACATTTGGGGATCTCTCAACCCACTTATTCAAAATTGGTCCAAACTCATCCCTATTGCTATCTAAGGATGTAACCAAAACTTGTAATCTTCTAGCATGATCAAACAAATTTGAAGGCTTTAGATCATGAGAAAACTGCATTATTGCCTCTAATGATTTTCTCTTCATATTTTTTATTTGCAAAGGATCTGGCTTTCACATGCTCATCCTTCTCTTTGTCAAGCTCCACCCTTATTTATCTTAGTTTATTTGTTTCCTCAACTAACTGCTGCTTCTCCCAACTAATTCTAGCATCTATGCTTGTTTTTGGGAAAGGTGGTGGTGGAAATTCAACAATAGGACTAGAAGAAGAGGCTACTTCAGGCTTATCAACAATCATCAACTGAGGTGATCTATGATCTTGTGGTCTAGACAATTGTGTGATCAGTTTGTCCTTCTCGATCAACTCTATCTTCAACTCATTATAGGATTTGAGGATAGTTTCAACCTTAATCCTTAATTCATCTTTTTCCTGTGCATCCTTCTCTGCTACCCTCACATTGAATTTAGTCATTTCCAAGATGATATTTGAGGCTTCAACACCTGAAGTCTCACCAAATCTTTGTACCAACAAGCTCCTAGCATATTCTGAAGAAAGAACCTCTCTTTTCCCTTTATTTTCTTCCCTTTTAAGGGACCACATGACCAAAGTTGCATGGTCATCAGAGAAAGCCACACCCCTAGCAACTTGTTTAGCCTGTTCTACAATAGAGAGAATGGTAACTTTACTCTTCTTGACTAAATTAAAAATAATAGCATTAGCAATATCCCATTCAGGGAGAATCAACACTCCTGCAGTATGAACCATGGCTCTTCCTTCCTGTGGGGTTATCTTCTTAAATTTCTTCATCATTTCCCCCTTTGTCTCATTTTCAATTTCAGATATATATCGATCAAGGAATTCTTCTTTCTTTTCTCACAAATTTCTGTATATTGATTTATTTTCATTCTCCACAAGAACTGAAGGAATCCCCTAGTCCTAAAAAAATTGTCATCTGATATAAAAGAGTCACTGGCATGTTTCAAAATTGGGTCTATTTCTTTACCCTCAAACTCTGCCACTATGAGCTCCATTTCTATTCCTTTGGGTGCCTCTAGTAGTCCCTCTTGCATCTCATCATTTCAAACAAAAATATTCCCCTCATTACTTAACTGCACCAGTTGCCGAGCAACTCCATGTTCATCCAACTGTAAGGAGGATTGGGAAGGAGATTATATATCCTACTTTGGTTGAGACTCCTCCTATTTTTGCCTCTTTGGAGAGGGCTCTTCTACCATTGGATCACTCACAGGTCTCTTCCCTTTAGAGGTAGATGGGAGACTTTCATCCTTTTATTCAGTTGGGAGAAGGACACTATACCCTTTCCTCTGTTGAATTGTATATGTTCCCCTAGGGGTCAACTTGGTGTATCCTGGTTGGCTCAAAATTCTTCTTGCTCTATCTGGATCTTTTGTACTTACCACAACCCTCTTTTCATTTGTTGCTTGCATTATTCCTTCAAAATGCTCAATAAGGGCCTCTATCTTTCTTGCCCATGCCTAAAAAGATTTCAGTGGGTCATATCCTTTATCAAAATTTGTGATATAATCTATAGTTTTCTTGTAAATCACCCACTTTTCCTTCTTGATTTCTTGAGCTTGAAGCTCAAACTCATTCCTAATTATATCCTCAGGGAAACTAATTTGGTGCTCCATAAGAGCACACCTTATCTTTTCTCTGAACATTCCAGAAATAAAACCCTCATTGTCTGCACATCTCACCACCGTTGTTGCCATTCTATAGGGCTACAAAACTTGATTTAAATGCACCCATCCCTTATTCACAATGATATATTGGTGGGCTATTATAATATCATGAAACAAGGTTCCTATTCATTTTCTAGTCAGGGTTGTTTCTTGCAAATCACCAATTTGCCTTAGAATTTCTGCATACCCTATCTTCAACGGGACCTGGTAAGGAAATACAAAAGGTGCCTTCCTCCAACCATACAACCTAAACATTTTGGAGACCAGATATAAGATTATATCACCAAATTTATGTACTATGGTGATGTCTTTGCAATACTCTTTGGGCCTAATTAATCTTAACAACTCCCTGGGAATTCTGGGATTCTCAAAAAATAACAAGGACCTAAGCCTTGAAGAAAAATTTCTATCAAAAACAAGGAAACTAGCATCTGTTCTATCCCATGATAATTCAATGGTCCACAACTGGATTGTAAATGCCTCTCCATTCTTCTCTCTCACAATATCCATCATTTTGCTAAAGAAAGCCACACCTTTGTATAAGAACATATGCATTATCATAGAATACCATCCAAAAGGCCTGCCTATCTTCATATTTTTTATCCCCATTAGTCCTTCATGAATCAGGTCTCCAAGGTAAGGGGCATAATCAAAAATCAATGCCAAGTGTGGATGTAAGGATTGTACCATCATAAACATGTAAGGGATAGGCATGTGAGTAGCCTCATCTTGTCCAAAAATTAGAGCTAAGGATTTATACACACCCTATGCTCTCAAACTGAAAAGGTCCAACCTAAAAGACTCAAGTGTGCTCGGACTAACCATACACATGGCACAAATCTAGCCAAATAAATATCTTAAAGGTCCTAACCTTAGATAGTATCTCTATGCCTCATATATTTTATTAAACTCTTCAAAATCAATCTTTTCTAATCTAATAGAAGGATCATTCAATGAGAAGATATGTCTGATTTCATCCTATGTGATGCTTACCAAGTCTGCTCCATTAATATCTTTGACACACCTTGTCATGGGATCATAACATCTAGCAATCTATATGAGAAGGTTGGCATCCATGAAAACTCCAGGCACAATGAGTCTCCCTATGTCAAACTACCAAATATTACTGAGAGGTGCACATGCATTTCTTTGGGAATATGAAACTTTAAACAAGATCAAACCATTTTAATCCTTCCCTACTTTAGCATTCCTCATCCACAACCCTATATCATACAATCCCTCATTGAAAAAATCCCTAGGGTTTTTTGGAACTAATTCTTTCATCCTAGATGACCATTTTCTAAGTGTGGGAGTAACTGCATTAAATCTTCAAAAACCCCCTTGTCCTTATACTTTGTTTTCCTTGAGAGTTCTCTTTTGGGTAGCATCTTAACTAGGGTCTGAAAAGCATATAAATACCAAAATAAAAACCACCCAGATATCACAAGATAGAAAAAACTGAGAAGACTTGACTACTGGAACCTTTCTTCTTATAAAAAATTGTCCACTTTCAAAATCAAATTGGCCTACCAGACACCTGAGAAAATTTTTTGTCGATGCTCACAGAGAAAACCAATTTTCTTGTAGAGAAACTTGGAGGAGAAATGTTGCCTCTAAGGATCAAATCAGAATATGTAATCATTGCCAACTCATTGCAGTCAACCCACATGAAACTCATTAAGTTTGTCATTACTGAAACTGGTGGCTACAATGTTCACAGGATGTGAAACAACATCAAAATTAAAATTTGAATGTGAACCATTAATCAAAATTCCTTCTAGCACATCGGATGGCTGATAATGACCACATCATAACCATTTAGTACTTTTCCAAGCCTAGTTCCTGACCAATGAGAACATTTCAAATTTACCCAAGTGTAGAAACCCACAACTTACTTTTACTTTGATCGGCCTAGACAAGTGTCAACATGTCGCTATTTTGTAAGCATAAAATCTGAGTACCTTTCAACTCTAGTAATGTGACCACCGTAGATCCTCTTTAAAACTGATAGGTCTTTACTTATCCTTGAAAATTAGTGACCCCACTTGACAAGTGAACACATGGAAGCATTTGAAAACTTTGGACCCACTGGTGGCTAACATCACAAAAGACACATGTCACTTAGTCACATTTTTGCAAGTTAGAAAATTATCAAGTATGTTAGGTTCAGGGAATGTGACAACCATTGATGAAGCTCCATCAGATGATCATCAATTTTCTATGAAGCTTGGCCCACCCCTACCTTTTCTGGCCCTTTATCCAATAAAAACTGACCACGTCATGAAATCTGACAAATGAACATACCTTCTTTTCTGATTGAGTATATGTCATACTGACAGCTACCACATCACATGCTAACTTAACCAATAAAAATAAAACATCTCACCATGAGCTGGTGATTAAGGACCCACCTCGTAGTATGAAGTATGTCAAAAATTGAATGGCTATCACTAAAGCACAAGCTTTAAGTACTGAGCTACTTCCTTCAATGATATAACGACAACCACAAGATTTATTTGAGTTTTAACCTTCAGAAAGATACGACCCCACCATATTACATCATCGTGGATAGATGTCAACCTAGAAAATTGCCACAAAACCTGAAAAGTCATAGCTCTATCATCATCAATATTCAACTCAATTGGAAGCCTGTCGCTAAAGCGCATGCATTAATGAGCAACCAACTTAGCTTAGCGGTATCATGACAGCTATCAATGCAATCTTCTTGTTAATGATAGCACAACCCTGAAACCAGGTCCACCAGGACAGGTGTCATGCAGTCACAACTTCGCAATTCAGAAAATCTAACAATGGAGGGCCTTGAGAAAAAGTGAGAACCACAAGATTAAAATGAATTAGACGATTAGATAATAAAATGGGAAAGGCTAAAGTTTGATGGAAATTTTCATTAAAAAGTGACCCGTTTAAAACCTAACCGTAAAACACATGAAGGGGACAACTTTTAAAGGTTTTAAATGAGCACATGCATTATTTGCACTTTAATGAATGAAAAAGTAATGCTCAAATATAACAAGGCTTAAGGTAATTAGGTTTTACAACACTTTTCTCCTTGCTAGGTCAAATAATAGGGGTTTTACCAATTTTCTAAAGCATGAGGACCAAAAATTTTACATTACTAACAGTGGCTCATACTTGGGGATGTGTATCTCTTGCAAATACAATGAGAAAACTCAAATCTTCTAGAGGAGAAGACCAAAACAAAATTTTGATAAAAAAAACAAATGACTATATACAAAACCCTAAACTAAAAATGCTCAAGAACTTAAGAGATCCTAGGAGAAATAAAACTTTAAAAATTGCCCATGAATTGGCAAATCCATGAGTTCTCTTGTTGGATCTTTCAACATGTATGAACCTGTTCCCCAATTTTCTTCAATGATGTAAGGGCCTAGCCAAATGGGATCAAATTTTCCATGTTTTCCCTTTCTTTCCAATCTTGCATTCCACATCAGCAGAAGATCACCATTTACAAAACCTCTCTAAGTAGTCCTTTTGTCATATAAAACCTTACATTTGGCCTAAATATTTTTATTTCTTGTATGTGCATCACTTCTTACTTCATTTAGCTGTATCAAATCATTAATTCTAACTGTTATTTCATCTTCTAAATCATTATCATATGTTTGGATGAATTGATACATTTGCAACAAATTATTTTTGGGAAATCTTGCATTGATTCCATAGACTAAGTCAAAAGGGACACATCCTATTGCCTTTTTAATAGTAACCCTATTAGCCCATAATGCTTGCAACAACTTTGAATCCCAAGCCCTTTTATTCTTATCCAGTACTCTTTTCAGTATCTTAATCAAGCTTTTGTTACTGGATTCAGCTTGTCCATTTCCTTGTGGATGATAGGGAGATGAGTCTGAAATATTTATACCATTTTCCTGACAAAACTCAACAAACTCATCTAGTCTAAAACACATTGCATTATCTACCACCATTGTTTATGGGAAACCAAACTTGGTAAGAATATTTTGCATCATAAAGTCCATTACAACTTTACTAGTTTCATTTCTAGAAGGGATTGCTTCAACCCAATTTGTGAAGTAATCTGTTGCTACCAAAATATAAGAATGTCCACCACTAGATTTATTAGGAATCTCTCCAATAAAATCCATACCCCACTTTTGGAAAGGGGCTTGCATTGCAACAGGTCTGAGAGGTAAATTCACATTGAATTTGAGTTTTCTAGCAAATGTTTGAGAGGGGTCACATCTTTTAACAAATTGGTGGGCATCTTTGAAAAGTTTTGGCCACCAAAAACCTAATCTAATAATCTTGTGTGTTGTGGTCTTTGCCATATAATGTCCCCCACAAACTCCATTGTGCATTTCATTTAGTAAGATTTTGGATTTATCTTGATCTACACATCTGAGCAAGACCCCCTCACTACTTCTCCACCACAATTCACCACCTATGATTGCATACTTCATGGAATGGAGCCTAATAGTCCTCTTTTTGTTGTCATCCATCTTAGGAGGTAGGATCATTCTTTGTAATTACCCAATAATGTCCAATCCATATTGCAAACAAAAGGCCTTTGTTCTTCTTCCAATATATTTATTTGATTTGTAGCCAAATTGCTTTGGGCCATCAGCTTTGTAGGGCCTAACCCTCTCACTAGCTTTGTGATATGGATATCAATATTAAATTCTTGGATCCTATTGATCCATCTACAACTCCTTTCTGAAACTTCTTGTTGGACCAAAATATCTTTGATTGTAGCACTTGGGACATAAGCAATTACTGTAGCTCCAACCAAGTAGCATCTAAATGCTTTGATAGCCTTAACCAAGGCATAGGATTTTTTTTCAACAATATCATAATTTAATTTGGTTTCCTATAAAGTTTTTCTGAAAAAGGAAATAGGCTGCTCAAACCCCTCTGCATTCTTCTATAATAATACTGCTGCAACAGTGTGGGCGGATGCAAAAGAAAAGATTTACAAGGGTTAACTGTAATCTAGTGTTTTCAAAATTGGGGCATTTTTAATAGCCTATTTGATATTCTTGAAAGCCTCTACTACCTCAGCATTCCACTCAACCTTTGCTCCCTTCTTTAGCATTCTTGATATAGGGATACTAAAATCTGCAAAGTTTGTAATAAATCTCCTTAAAAAATTTACTTGTCCTAAAAAGGATTGCACTCCTTTGACATTCTTTGGTTGGGATAATTTGTCAATAGGTTCAACCCTCTCAAGATCTATTCTCACCCCATCTTTTGAGACAATATGCCCTATAAGTTTTCCTTCCACAACACCAAAGGCACATTTCTTTGGGTTTAAAGAAACACCATACTCTAAAGCTCTAATAAATTTTTTTTCCAAATGTTGGCAATGTTGTTCCTCTTTGGCTGAAAATGTTGTAAGGTCATCCTGATACACCACCATAAATCTATTAATTAAATTAGCAAAATCTACATCCATGGCTCTCTGGAAAGTGGCACTAGCATTAGTTAATCCAAAGGGCATTCTTACATATACATATGTCCCCCAAGGAGTAGTAAATGCAGTCTTGAATTGTTTTGATTCCTTAATCATGACCTAATTATATCCAAAGAAACCATCCATCATGGACATCAATTCTGACCCAGTTACCTTCTGCAACATATTTTCCATATTAGGTAAAACATAATTATCTTTTAAGGAATTTATGTTCAAGTTACTGAAATCAACACAAAGTTTGATATCACCATTCTTTTTCCTGAGAGGGACCAAGTTTGAAACCCAAGTGGAATGCCTAATAGGCTTAATTATCCTAGCATCTATCATTTTCTTAAGCTCTCCTTGCATCTTGGGTGCCAAAGTAGGGTAGGTCTCAATTTTTATCGAAAAGGTTTAGTACCTTCTTTTAATGGGATCTCATGTTGGAAAAGGTCCTCTCTGTAAGCTTTGAGGTCTTCATAAGACCATGCAAAAACATGTCTAAGCTTCCTGAGGAGATCAATCATCATTTTCCTAATTCTTGGGGACAAACACTTACCAATGTAAACCTTCTTGGGAACCATTCTTGTTCCCAAATTAATTTCCTCAAGATCATTTGATTTATTAATATTAGTTGAAAAAACCTTGTCTTTGTTGTCAAATGTCATCTCAAGAGAAACTAATCCCTTAGGGACTCTATTTGATTTTAGTTGCAGTACTTCCTTTCCAAAAACAACTTCTTTACCATTTATTGTATCAACATAGGCACTAAAATCCATCTCTTTGTCACCAAAATGAGATTCACACTGCAAAAAATCTTAGTATGTCCTGATCATCAAAAAAAACTTTCCAATTTTCTACATTGTCAAGGATAGAAGGTCTAGCTTGAACCTCTATGCTAGATATATCTACAAATGTAATATCTTCTAGCCTTAAAGCCACATTAGCTAATAAATCAGCCATTCTATTCTGACTTCTTTCCACCCAACAAATGTTAAAAGCATTGAAGCTTTCAATTTCATCCCACACTACATTTCTAAATTGCTTTAATTTCTGATTCTTTGATGCATACTCTGATCTAACTTGGGAAACTATTAACTCAGAATCACCCACCACTTTTAAGCACTTTATGCCATGCCTTGATGCTAACCTTAGGCCAATTAAAAAATCCTCATACTCTGGAACATTATTTGTACATGAGAATAGTAAAGTGAATGATAATTTGAAAGTTTTGCCATTTGGAGATATGAGCAATATTCCAGCTCGAGACCCCTCCTTTGAGCTTGCTCCATCCAAGTACATAGTCCATAGATTGTCAAGGTCAGTCCATTCCTCTTGGACACTTGATACAAGGGCAATCTCAACACCTTCCTCTATTTCCTTATCATGGACTCTGAAAGCATTAATTTCAGTATCTAAAAAGTAGTTCATGGTGTCTTCTTCCTCAATCATGTGTGGGGTCCTAGGTTCCCTGGAAACCTTGATATTTTTTCCTTCAAAGTTAAAGGTAGAAAATGATAAATCACATTGGATGCTTCCTCCCATAGAAGCACTCCACTTTATTGACAATAACATCCTATATTGAGGAGGAATATCAACTACCAAAACACTCATGGTCAATTGTTTGCCAAGGTATGCTGCCAGCTTATAAGGTAAAGCCTTGATAGTACCCACAACTGGTACTTCTCTTGAGTCCATAGCCTGACATCTCCCATGTGGATTATCCACCTTCAACCCTATTGACTTCATAACTTCCATGGGTATAACATTGTTTGATGCTCCTGAACCAATCATACAATTTTTTAACAGCTTTCCATTTATCAGCAAGGTTAAAAAGAAAGGATCAATTGTCCCTACCAATGTACTAACAACATTTGTGTCCAAATAAATTTGAGGAATTTTAGAGACAATTTCTTCATTATGACCTTCATTCTCATCATTCAAAGTTGCCACTTGTTTGTCAATCCTTTCTATCTTTTGGGTATCTATGGATACTACACCATTCACCCAATTCAGAGCCTTTTCTTTATGTTCCTATGTCCTCATCATCTCTAGCAAAGGGACCTTAACAGTAATCTGTGATAGTAACTTGCTCATATCAATTGGAACATATTTTGATTCAAACACATCTTGTTTCACATTTGTAGTCTCTTTATCATCATTCTGTGTGAATGTATTTGGGGGTTCCTTAGTTTGGATTTTAACGTCCTATAAAGGGGGACAACCTCCTCTGAGGGTTTAGTCTTTACTTTATAAAAAATGTTAGGTTTAACATTTTTCTTCACTTTGACTTTACTAATAGTGTCAGCCACCTTTTGCTTATCCTGAGACAATTTTATATCTTTTTCTGATTTCTTAATAAAAATACTAGTGGGCTTCTAACTTGGGTCACCGACTACTCTATTTCTTAAATTGTAACTTGTTTTAGCCTGGGTAACCATATTTGCTATTATCAAAGCAATTTCCTCATTAGATGGCCTCCTTAAAACAACTATCTCTTCATTTTTTAAAGCATTGCACTGGACATTATCTAATATATCATCTTCCTCATCTAAAAAAACTTATTGATGGTATGATTCATTTCTAACTTGGGAATTTGAAACATCTTGATTCTCATCTTCCTCGGTAGAATCAACTTCATCCCAAAGGTGGGAGGAAGTCATACCACATCCCTGGTCATCCTAGGGCTCTTACTCATTACACTCTTGTTATTCTTGTGTAGAGACACTCTGGGATATGACACAATAGTTAGGATCATGTGGTGATTGACACACAATACACCATGGGACCTCTTTAACCATATTGATCAAATTCCTTTGCAATAGATTAGGGGTCCTTTCATTAGGTTTAGCCTTTCTTTCTGGGAGTATAGGTTTCCCATTTTTCCATTGAGTATTATAAGGATAAGTCTGCATCCTTGGCAACTTGCTAAAATTATTAAAGGTAGGCTTGTCATTTCCTGCAACCCTATTGCTTTTATTTTCACCCGGCTTCAAATTCTTTATGGCTTTCAAAATCTACTTTAAACTATCATCATCCTTTGGTTTTGCACTTGTAGGCTTTCCTAGTTCCTTTATGTTCAACATCTATGACCTGTTATCATCCCTTCTTCCCAATTTCCCTGAGATTCTGGGGTTACTCTCTATATTTATAGCCAACTTATAAGCTTATGCAAGATTCCTTAGATTCTTGTATCTTAAAAGGTATCCCATCTTAGAATCAAAGGCATTTAAATAAGTGACAAGATAGACCCTATCATCCAACCTAATAACTTGCAAGAGCTTATGCATGGCCTTCTGAAACCTGATATTAAATTCAATAAAATCCTCATTGAAGTTTTTCTTAATGTTATTAAATTCATTTAACATAAAGCCCTCATTTGTTTTATCACCATATTGTTCTATGAAACAATGTTTGAGCTGATCCCATGAACCTATGCTACCATGTGGTAAGGCCCTAAACCAATCCCTTGAATCTTCAATTAAGGATTATACAAACAACTTCATTATTACATCATATTGCACAATGTTGTAATCATCTATCACATCAATGAACCTCTTTAAGTGTTCTTCACATGTGATAAGATTACTACCAGTGAACTTTGGAAGCTTCTTTCTAATCTCTTCAGGGATAGGGTTGGGGTATCTGGGAACGCCTGTAAAAACCAACTATTTACATCTTTCATGAATAGGCCCTACATTAGAAAAACTAGCACCTGGGGATGTTGATGCATTAGTGTTTGACACAGCAAAAATCTTGAGTCCACCTGGAGGAGGAATACTTGTTACCTAGTTAGCAATATTAGTAGCATTCCCTCCTTGTGTTAAAGAAGAGGTAGCAACACTAGTAGGTCCTGCAGATTGTTTGAGAAAATCTATCTTCTTTCTCATTTCTAGAGCCATAGCTTCCAATTCTACCTTTTCCAACTCCTTGGCCAGCAATTCTTTTTCCCTCTTAGCATTTTCAAGGTTAGCCTCCAACCTTAAAGCCTGGTCTATGGGATCTCTAGGGCCTAGGGGCTCATTAATTGAAAATCCTATAGCCTTTTGTTTACCTCTATCCCTGGGGTTTCTTATCTCAAAAATTTCTTGGATAGTGGCCAGTTTCTCCCTTGCTTGTTCAGGCATAGGAACATGATTTATGGCTTCCAAGTCTAACAATTGTCTTTTCAACTTCTCAGCTCTTATCATAGCATGTCTAATTTTTTCTTCCTTTTCCTTTTCTCTTCTTTGCCTAATAGCTGCTTGCTCACAAATTTTCCTTTCTAATTCATATAATTCTTCAAAAAATTCCTCAGAATCTGGTAAAGTTGTTTCAGACTCAGCCTAGTATGCCTGGGGTTCTTCTTGTTGATCTTGGGATTCATGGAGACCTTGGGGAAATGAAGAACCAAGGGTGAAAGGAGGGACAAAATCTTGTCTATTTCTACTTTTGCTTCTAGACCTCCTCTCTACTCCATGTTATTTATTAGAGACTATTTTCTTGTTATATTGTAATTTCTCACCCTCTCTCTCTAAAGGAGAATAATAGTCCTCATATTGGTTCAAACCTAAGTCAACAAACCTCTTCATACTCTGAGGCATTTCCTTCCTAGCTAGGATGGGCAAGACATTCTTGTCTTGAATTTCCCTTCTTCTTCCATGTGAAGGACATATCATTAGTACTCTTCTCTCTTCTGACTTGACCACGTCTAGATGTGGTTGGAAGTTCACCTTCCAAAATTTCCTCTGGATGTTCTTTTCTCTAGGTCCTTGTATTCTTAAAACTCATTGTAACAAAATGATTTTTTAATTAGCACTAGTACAAAGATCTCTTAGATTTGCCACCCAAGTAAACTAGGATTGTTTATAAGATATTTATCTTATGATCAAAGCAAATAATAAGAAAGAGTAGGCAATTTTTAGAGAAAAAGAAATAACTATGTGTGTTTAATGGTAACCAATTGGCTTTAAATAAGTAGGCCAAGAGTCCAACTCAACTTGTACCTACATTATTTGACACAAAATTTACACTTTCCCCAGTAGAGTCACCATTTTGTTGGTTTCTAAAAAGATTTTACACTCCATGAGACACCAATATACCCTACACTAATTTTGGGAATGGTTAGTTCCAAATATTGGAAGATATATAGGTAACTAGACCAACTATAGGGACAAGACTTCCCTCTTCTCTTCTGGCTCTACAAAACCAAGGTGGCTACACCTGATCCAATATATATAATTATGTTCCTGAATTGATACTAGATCTAACAACAGATATCAATGAGAAAGTACTAAATAACAACCTCTTATTCATTGACTCTCCATCACTGGGTAGGACAACTATTTTTTAAAGTAAATAAAATTAAATGACTGGTTTTGATTATTGTGTTTCTGACTATAATGACTTCAATCATTCCTCATAAACTAAAGATGCATTTATAGAGGCTAGTACCTTATCCATTGGGAAAATAACACTAGAAAATAGAGAAAATACAAAGATCCTTGAAGAACTTAGTTCATGAACATAAATACAACTACTCTAACTCTTTCCTACTTGCAAACAATCCTTATGCAAATTAAATGAACATGTATCCCACTTTGAGCAATATTTAATCTAACCCTAGATCAGAACTCAAAGAAAAAATACATACACATAAGTCTCTAATAGACTCAAAAATTCACAGATTTGACACAGAGGAGAGGTAAAGACCTAAGATTTATATTAAGTATAACCTTTGATCATTTGTATACAATATATGCTGAGTAGAAAGCCTGTACATAACAGTATCAACCTCTACTTTTTCTCTATTTACTTGACAAGAAATGATACAAAATATTACAATCCTTGACTAAGGGTTAGGGTTTCAAAATTTCTATCTTCTCAACACCTAAGACTCTCAATGCCTAATATGATGGTGGAAAATCCTTTTATATACAAGGAAATGCAACAAGCTATCGATCATATTAGGGTTTACAAAAATTTACCCTAAAACTTTACAACAACCCTACTGGGTTTACAATAAATGCCTCGATCAGATCTTGGACTGATATTTTGTAAATGAGCCACCTCACTTTATGTCTTCAATCTTTTCCTCAATCTCTTCAAACAAATCTGATCACCATTTCTTCATGGTTGTTCCTATAATAAATACACTTTACATCTCAACCACTTTAAAACCAATGAGTCACAATCTTTCCTTGGCTCAAGAATTAGATGGAGTGTCTAGATTTTCAACATGGGGTATGTATTGGTATCTCCATTTATTAAATACCTCCTCACTTGAGAATACAAAATTGACAAATGGAGCCTTCATGCCAAACAACTGCTCCCACTTGCTTTCCATTTGCTTGACCTCCTGCTGAATAAAATCAAACTTTGATTTGGAAGTCATTAATAATTTGATGGTATAGATGAAGGAAGGAATGTCTTCCAAAACACTTGTTATTCTTTCCAAGAAAATTTCATCCATCTCCTCTCTCCATTTGTGAAATTCCTTCAACTCACCACTTTCCTTGAAAACACTTGGTATTAACTCACAACTTAAATGTGTTAACTCCTTTAACACATTGGACTTCCTTTTAAAATCATCCAAAATTATACTATACTCTACAAGCTTCTTTACAGACTGATGCACCGGCTTGATTAATGGATCTGGATCAATTTTGCCTTTAGATAGCCAATGAAATAATATCACATTTAGGGATCTCTCAACCCACTTATTCAAAATTGGTCCAAACTCATCCCTATTGCTATCTAAGGATGTAACCAAAACTTGTAATCTTCTAGCATGATCAAACAAAATTGAAGGTTTTAGATCATGAGCAAACTGCATTATTGCCTCTATGATTTTCTCTTCATATTTTTTATTTGCAAAGGATCTAGCCTTCACATGCTCATCCTTCTCTTTCTCAAGTACCACCCTTATTTCTCTTAGTTTATTTGTTTCCTCAACTAATTGTTGCTTCTCCCAACTGATTCTAGCATGTATGCTTTTTTATGGAAAAGGTGCTGGTGGAAATTCAACAATAGGACTAGAAGAAGAGGCTATTGTAGGCTTATCAACAATCATGAACTAAGGTGATCTATGATCCTGCTATCCAAAAAATTGTGTAATCAGTTTGTCCTTCTCAATCAACTCTATCTTAAACTCATTATAGGATTTGAGGATAGTTTCAAACTTAATCCTTAATTGATCTTTTTCCTGTGCATCCTTCTCTGCTACCCTCACATTGAATTTAGCCATTTTCAAGATGATATTTGAGGCTTCAACACCTAAAGTCTCACCAACTCTTTGCACCAAAAAGTTCCCAACATATTCTAAAGAAAGAACCTCTCTTTTCCCTTTATTTTCTTCCCTTTTAAGGGACCACATGACCAAAGCTGCATGGTCATCAGAGAAAGCCACACCCCTAGTAGCTTGTTTAGCCTATTCTATAGTAGAGAGAATGGTAACTTTACTCTTCCCGACTAAATCAAAAACAATAGCATCAACAATATCCCATTCAGGGAGAATCAACACTCTTGTAGTATTAACCATGGCTCTTCCTTCCTCTGGGGTTATCTTCTCAAATTTATTCATCATTTCCCCCTTTGTCTCATTTTCAATTTTAGTTATATCCCTATCAAGGAATTCTTCTTTCTTTTTCTCACAAATTTCCTTATATTGATTTATTTTCATTCTCCACAAGAACTGAAGGAATGCCCTAGTCCTAACAAAATTGTCATATGAATTAAAAGAGTCACTGGGCTATTTCAAAATTGGGTCTATTTCTTTACCCTTAAACTCTACCACTGTGAGGTCCATTTCTATTCCTTTGGGTGCCTCTAGTATTCCCTCTTGCATCTCATCATTTGAAACAAAAATATCCCCCTCATTACTTTTATACACCAGTTGCTGAGCAGCTCCATGTTCATCCAACTGCAAAGGGGATTGGGAAGGAGAGTATATATCCTGCTCTAGTCGAGACTCCTCCTATTTTTCCCTCTTTGGATAGGGCTCTTCCCTTTAGAGGTAGATGGTATACTTTCATCCTTTTGTTCAGTTGGGAGAAGGACACTATACCCTTTCCTCTCCTAAATTGTACATGTTCCCCTAAGGGTCAGCTTGGTGTATCCTGGTTGGGTCGAAATTCTCCTTGCTCTATTTGGATCTGTCGTACTTACCACAACCCTATTTTCATTTTATACTTTCATGATTCCTTCAAAATGCTCCATAAGGGCCTCTATCTTTCTTTCCCATGGCTGAAAAGATTTTAGTGGGTCATATCCTTTATCAAAATTTCTGATAAAATATACAGTTTTCTTGTAAATCACCCACTTTTCCTTCTTCATTTCTTGAGCTTGAAGATCAAACTCATTCCTAATTATATTCTCAGGGAAATTAAATTGGTGCTCCATAAGAGCACACCTTATCTTTTCTCTGAACATTCCAGAAATAAAACCCTCATTTTTTGCATATCTCACCACCGTTGTTTCCATTCTATAGGGATACAAAACTTTATTTAAATGCACCCATCCCTTATTCACAATGATATATGTGTGGGCTATTGTAATGTCTAGGAATAAGGTTCCCCTTCCTTTTCTAGTTAGGGTTGTTTCCTGCAGATCACCAATCTGCCTTAGAATTTTTGCATACCCTATCTTCAAAGGGACCTGGTAAGGCAATTCATAAGGTACCTTCCTGCAACCATACAACCTAAACATTGTGGAGACCAAATATAAGATTATATCACCAAAGTTATGTACTATGGTGATGTCTTTTCAATACTCTTTGGGCCTAATTAATCTTAACAACTCCCTAGGAATTCTGGGATTCTCAAAAAATAACAAGGACCTAAGCCTTGAAGCAAAATTTCTATCAAAAACAAGGAAACTAGCATTTGTTCTATCCCATGATAATTCAATGGTCCACAATTGGACTAGAAATTCCTCTCCATTCTTCTCTCTCACAATATCCATCATTTTTTTGAATAAATCCACACCTTTGTATAAGAACATATGCATTGTCATAGAATACCATCCAAAAGGCTTGCCTATCTTCATATTTTTTATCCCCATTAGTCCTTCATGAATTAGGTCTGCAAGGTAACAGGCATAATCAAAAATCAATTCCAAGTAGGGATGTAAGGATTGTACCATCATAAACATGTAAGGGATAGGCATGTGAGTAGCCTCATCTTGTCCAAAAATCAGAGCTAAGGACTTATACACACCCTATGCTCTCAAATTGAAAAGGTCCAACCTATACGACTCAGGTGTGCTCAGACTAACCATACACATGGAACTAATCTAGCCAAAGAAATCTCTTAAAGGGCCTGACCTTAGATAGTCTCTCTATGCCTCATAGATTTTATTAAACTCTTCAAAATAAATCTTTTCTAATCCAACAGAAGGATCATTTAATGAGAAGACCTATTTGATTTTATCCTTTGTAATGCTTACCAAGTCTATTCCATTAATATCTTTGACACACCTTGTCATGGGATCATAATATTTAGCAATTTGTATGAGAAGGTTAGCATCCATGAAAACTTTGAGCACAATGAGTCTCCCTATGTCAAACTACCAAATATTATTTAGAGGTGCACATGCATTTCTTTGGGAATATGCAACTTTAAATAGGATCAAACCATTGTAATCTTTCCCTTCTTTAGCATCCCTCATCCACAACCCTCTATCATACAATCCATCATTGACAAAATCCCTAGGGTTTTTTGGAACTAATTCTTTCATCCTAGATGCCCCATTTTCTGAGTGTGGGAGTAACTGCATTAAATCTTCAAAACCCCCCTATCCTTATACTTTGTTTTCCTTGAGAGTTCTCTTTTGGGTGGCATCTTAACTAGGGTTTGAAGAGCATATAACTACCAGAATAAAAACCATCTAGATATCACAAGATAGCAAAAACTAAGAAGACTTGACTATTGGAACCTTTCTTCTTATAAAAAATTGTGCACTTTCAAAATCAAATTGGCCTACCAAACACCTGAGAAAATTCGTTGTTGACGCTCGTAGAGAAACCCAATTTTCTTGTAGAGAAACTTGGAGGAGAAGTGTTGCCTCTAAGGATCAAATCAGAATATGTAATCCTTTCCAACCCATCATGGCCAACCCACATGAAACTCATTGAGTTTTCCATTACTGAAACTGGCGGCTACAATGTTCACAGGACATGAAACAACGTCAAAATTTAAATTTAAATGTGAACCATTGATCAAAATTCCTTCTGGCACATCAGATGGCTGATAATGACCACATCATAATCATTTGGTACTTTTCTAAGCTTAGTTCTTGACCAATGAGAACATTTCAAATTTACCCATATGCAGAAACCCACAACTTACTTTTACTTTGATCAGCCTGGATAGGTGTCAACATGTCACTATTTTGTAAGCATAAAATCCAAGCACCTTTCAACTCTAGTAATGCGACCACCATAGATCCTCTTTAAAACTAACAGGTCTTTACTTATCCTTGAAAATCAGTGACCCCACTTCGCAAGTGAACATGTGGAAGCATTTGAAAACTTCAGACTCACTGATGGCTGACATCACAAAAGACACATGTCACTTAGTCGCATTTTCGCAAGTCATAAAATGGTCAAGTATGTCAGGTTTAGGGAATGTGACAACCATTAATGAAGCTCCATCAGATGATCATCAATTTTATATGAAGCTTGGCCCACCCCTACCTTTTTTGGCCCTTTATCCAATCAAAAATGACCATGTCATGAAATTTGGCAAATGGACATACCTTCTTTTCTTATTGAGTATCTTCCATACTAACAGCTTCCACATCACATGCTAACTTAACCAATAGAGAGAAAACACCTCACCATGACCTGGTGATTAAGGAACCACCTCATAGTCTGAAGTATGTGGAAAATCAAATGATTGTCACTAAAGCGCAAACTTTAAGTACCGAGCAACTTCCTTCAGCAGTATAACAATAGCCACAATATTTATCTATGTTTTAACCTTCAGAAAGATATGACCCCACCATATTACGTCATCATGGATAGATGTCAACCTTGAAAATTGCCACAAAACCTAAAAAGTCAAAGCTCTGTCATCATCAGTATTCAACTCAATCGGACACCTATTGCTAAAGTGCATGGATTAATGAGCGACCAACTTAGCTCAATGGTATCATGACAATCTTCGATGAAATCCACTTGTTAATGATGGCACAACCCTAAAACCAAGTCCACCAGGACAGGTGTCATGTAGTCACAACTTCACAAGTCATAAAATATGACAACTGAGGGCCTTGAGAAAAAGCGACAACCACAAGATTAAAATGAATCGGACTGTTAGGAAATAAAATGGGAAAGGCTAAAGTTTGATGGAAATTTTCATTAAAAAGTGACCCATTTAAAACCTAACCACAAAACACATGAAGGGGACAACTTTTAAAGGTTTTAAATGAGCACATGCATTATTTGCACTTTAATGAATGGAAAATTAATGCTCAAATATAACAAGGCTTAAGGTAATTATGGTTTACAACACTTTGCTCCTTGCTATGTCAAATAATAGGGGTTTTACCAATTTTCTGAAGCATGAGGACCAAAAATTTTATAGTACTAACAACACACACACTTGGGACTCTTCATAGTCCTTATTGATCAATGACTTGGCTAAGGTCACTACAAGACAAAATGGTTGGACTAGGCTAGTCTAAAGACCCTAGGTGCTCCTACACCAATAGACATCTCAAATTCCTTTCTCATCTCTTCATCAAATAATTTAGACATTATCCCATTTCCTCCAAATATAATTTCATCAACAACTATCTCAACAATTAAAATATTATCAATACTATCACACTTCAACTACAAATTATTGTTATCACTTTTCCTTTGAAATCCAATGTTTATTAGATATGAGTATAGTCTTTCATACCATGCTCGGGGAGCTTGCTTCAATCCATAGAGTTCCTTGTGTAGTTTGCATACCATATCCTTGTCAGAATTCTTAACAAATCTATCAGGTTGTTCAATGTAAACTTTGTGAGGCCTCACCCCATGCCATAATTTTATAGTAGTTTATTTTCATCTTATGACTCATGATTGATACTTCATTTTGTCATGTTGGACTATTTGGACAAAGACATTATATTTTGATATTATGAGATGACATATGATTATGTGGATGATGATTTAGGAATTTACTTTCATGCTTTGATTATTAGGTCCTGATTATAGTATTTAATGAATCTTTGATTAGAATATGATGCTTTGATTTTATGCTTATGCAAGAGAAGCTTATGTGAAATAATCACGGTTAATATGTCAGGTTAATTGATATATCATTGTGTTCTTGATTTAATATGTTTTAATTTTAGGAAATGTGTTATTAGAGATTATGCAATTTATCATGTGATGTAGTTCGTATTTTATGATGTGTATTCAAGTGTGATTATGGAGATGCATTTTTATGTATATGTTATTTGACTTTCCATGAGCTACTGATATTTTGTTAAGTGTGCAGGTAAGACCATGGTTTATATAAGGGAAAATTAAAGATGGATGCATGTAAAAATCTTGTTAAGCCAAGGTTATCTCCGAGGGGAGAAAATAACCTCATTGTAATGTTTATTGTTGTAAAGTGATGATTGGTTGTATTATTTGAATATGTTTATTTATTTTTTAAATTTATGTCTACTTGGCATGTCATGTGTGAAAGTGATGTGTTGTACCCTTTTTGTGGTGTCAATTGACACATGTTTATGAGTTGCCATGGCTAAGTGCATTGTATGTGAGTTGTCTTCCACTTTGGAGTCTTCTTGTAGAATCCCAAGGCTAGGTATCTTGGTTGTTGAGCCTTGGGTGGGAATCTTTTTCAAATTTACATGAGTCAACTCTTAGTGGACTTTTGGGAGGAAAAAAGTGACCCAAAGGGATAGTTAAGGTTAAAAATAGACTACCCCATAGGTGTACCTTGGGTTGGAGGTAAAATTTTGGCCAATGTGATGAATTTAGACCATTTTTGCCCCTTCAAAATATGTCTTTTTGTAAAGTGGCGAATTTGGGGATGTGTGCCAAGTCTTCTCCTCATTTTTAATTTTCAATTTCCCTCTTGTTGAGAGAGAACCCTAGGTGAGTGTGTCCAATCACCTTTGAGGTTAGGTAGGGTTTGCCTTTTTAGTGGGATGGAGAGAAATTTGGTAGGTTGATTTCCCACTCTCCAACTTTGGAGACTTCTTGTGGACTTAGCAGGTTTTTGGGTGGACTTAGCAAGTAAGGAAGGCTTGTAGGAAAAGGGAGCTCTTCTCAACCCACTTTGTCTTAGCTTGGATTAAGGTTGGTGGATCTTGACATGGAAGACTCTTGTTTTTTTTTTTTCTTGTATGTAAATATGCAGATTTTTATTGCTATGTGTTTGTGAAGTTTTGTGAAGCTTCACGTGTATTTTAATGGCTTCCTTGTAATTTGTCTATTTTCTGGTTTTTCTTTTAATGTTTGTATTTTTGGGCTGTGC
>BSBK01007366.1:950000-1066473 GCA_027943335.1 Chamaecyparis obtusa
TTCATTCCTTCCTGAACGTTCATCAATCCTCACATTTTCACTTTCCACAATTTTTTTAGTGGCCTTATTCAAAAATTTATATGCTTTTCTCTTTGATGAATATCCTAGGAATAGACCTCCATCACCTTTTGAATCAAACTTTCCATTTTTGGCATCTTTCAGAATATAGCATTTACTTCCAAAGATTTTAAAGTAACTCACATTCGGTGTATGCCCATACCAGAGTTCATAGGGTGTCTTGTTGGTACCTTTCTTCAATTGTACTCAGTTGAGAGTGTAAAAAGTAGTACTTATGGCTTCTCTCCAGAATGTTTGTGCAACCTCTTTGTCAATTGACAGTATTCTAGCACAATCAATAATTGATCTATTTCTTCTTTCATCTATGCCATTTTTTTGTGGATTCCTTGGTGCGGATACTTATCTTTTGATTCCATTCTCATTACAGAAGACAATAAATTCATCACAGATAAATCCACCTCCTTTATCAGATCTTAAACATTTCATCTTCTTACATGTTTTCTTCTCAACTCTAGCTTTATACCATTTGAATATTTGGAATGCATCATAATTTTCTTTTAAAAATATTACTGACATCATCCTTGAGTATTCATCAACAAACAAAATGAAATACTAATCTCCATAATAGCTTTGTATCTTCATAGGACCACAAAGATCAATATGAACTAATTCCAAAATACTAGTTGATGAGTAAGACTTTCTTGAAAAATTAGATTTAGTCATCTTACCAATCTTTCATTCCTTACACATCACTTTGTTAGGCTTTCTTAATTTCGGTAGATATCTGATTCTACTCTTCTTACTTTAATCATGTTGTCAAAGTTTACATGATACGGTCTTTAATGCCATAACCATACATGTTCAATTTTAACAAATAAGCAATTATTTATGTCGATATCAAGGTAGATTAGATTACCTTTTGATTGTTCATTAGTTCTAATTAAATCTCTAGTAGCACCATAAATCTTCACTTTTCTATTTTGAGACTCCAATTGGTGGCTAGTGTTGTTTAGTTGTGTCGCACTCAATATATTGTAGTTTAGTCCTTTAACCCAATAAGTGTCATCACATTTCATCTTTTCATTCAATACAATGGATCCTTTACCTTTTACAGGACATGGAGCATCATTACCAAATCATGTACTTATCTAGGTTCTCAAACTTATCAATGTCACCAGTCATGTGATGTTAACATCCACTATCAATAATCCATGGGTCATTTTTACTTACATGAGAAATAAGTTCTTTCTTATCTTCATACTTTTCTTCATTTGATTCTTCCTTTACAACAACATAAAAAATTTCATATCCTTCTTTTGTATCATTAGATTCCTCATCAGTAACTCCTTCCTTTTCTAGGTAGCAAGACTTATTTCCTTTTTCCTTGTAGTCTTTGAATCTTCGGTGTCGGTTGTCCTTTTTTTCACTTTTTTCATTCTTGTTATTATCAGGACATCTAGATGCAATGTGTCCAATCTTACTGTAATTAAAACATTTTAGGGATAGTTTACCTTTATACTTTCCTTTACCTCTCGGTAGTCTCCTTTCCAACATTGTTTCCAATTCTTCTATCTCTTTCTCTTCGGTTAATATACTGTCATAGTCACTTCCACCAATACTACAGTGACTCTCTCTCTTTTCTTAAATTCCCAATAGTTACAGATGACTAGAAGGATTTTTCAATAGTCAGTAGACTATTATCATAGTTGCTAAGCTCAAATGCAATTAGCTTACCGATTAATGCATCAAGAGTAACAATTTTATTCGAAATCACTACAACATTTGGGGTCAAATTTCAATGCCAATTTGAGATGGCACTACCATTTTTGTTTATTTTTTGTGTTTTTTCTTGCAAGTTCCCCTGATGGTGTCATAATAGCGATGGTGACATCGTAATTTTGACACCCGTGTGGCTATAAAATTAAGAAAAAAAATAGAAAGGCTCATTTGTAATTTTTGTGATCGAGTTGCAGTCATGAAGAGGGCACTAGAATTTTGAGTGGCGTGAAGAGGCACCATGCATGAAGAGGGAACTAGACTTTTGTGTGCACGAAGAGGCACTATGCAATAAGAGGGCACTAGAGTTTTGCATGCACGAAGAGGGCACTAGACTTTTGCGTGCGCAAACTGGGCCCTAAATCTACACAGATTCAAGGTAGGCATTCAAGTTTCGCTCCTCATCTTCTCTGCATTCTTTGATGTTTATGTGTATTTTTTGTAGATTTAAATGGCATTGTATTTTACTGGTTTTATGCCATGTCTTTTTCATTACTTGGTTTTATGGCATTGTATTTCACTAGTTTGAAGCTAGGGTATCCATTTATTACTTGTTTTCTCACTGCTTGGGGCCCATGAGTTTTGATATGGGCATACATGATGTAAATTTGGTCAGTATTTTTCCTTCTCCATGTACAACCCATGAGTTATAGACTAGGGCATCATGTATTTATTTAGGCCAGTAAGGAAATGATTTTTTACAGCTACATACTCTATATCACAATCCACTAATTTTATCAATTTGTCCCCCAACTGTTCAAATTCATGAGCCACAAAACTAGAACATTGTTGGGATTCAAAAAGAAAATTATGATTAATAACAAGACATTGATAGTTGTTAAGGATCAAAATAAGAATATAAAAACACAAAACACAAAACACCTTACATACACTGATAGCCCTTAACTTATAAGGTTTAGAATAGAATTCAAATTCTTAAAGTGTGAATGGACTAGGGTTTGAACAAAATCTTAATTATCAAACTAACACTTAAATAAACTTGTTAGGGTTTAAACATAAAATATCCTAAACTCTTAGCAATACATTAGACACTGAGTTCACAAAATAGGGTTCAACAAAAAATCTTTTATTAGAATGATAATCATTAAAAAAATATTTCCCTTTGAAGATATAAGAATACATTTCTATGGTTTAAGCCAAATAGACAAAATCTATGAAAAAATTACCCTAGACAACAAAAGAATCATTAATCTTTGTTTTAACAAAACCCTTAACAAAAAAGATAAGATGAAAATACCACAATATAACCTATACACAATATACACTTAGAGTATTTACATCTAGGGTATTGATAAATACACAAGCATTAACAAAAATAAATCATAATGCTCAAAGAAGAACAATCATTCAAAAAAAAATGACCAAGAAATGGAACAAGTACACCTATCAAGAAGAAGTCTGTAACTTCTTTTCAAACCCCACATACTCTTCTCAAAGATCTTTCTCATGTTGTTTCTTGAATCTTCTCTCAACCAAAACCTAAATATACTTCACAATATTTTAGGATTCTTCCTCAAACTCTCTGTAGGTGTCATGCCTTTTCTTCCATCAAAATCTTATGATAACTATCATACTAATGTTGTGTCCTAGCTTGGGATATTTATCTCTTTGAGCTTAAACTAATTACAAAATGAAAATAGAAAAAATTGGATGCCTTTAAAAAGTACATGTCGATAAGTATGGCATGTCATTTCATGCCAAATCAGAATTAATCCTCTACTAAATACCAGATGACACAATCTTAGCACATGGTACTAAGTGTTATGCTTTTACAACACTTTAATTCCTAAAAAAGGTCATCCCAAAGGTTTACTTGATAAAACATTTCAAACATATATTTTTCCCTTTCCAATGACACTTAGTCATTGATATAATACAAAGACAATTTCAAATTCTTCTCAAGCATAATACAACTTCATGAGCATTGTGATTCTACAAATCTGATTCATAATCTGACTGTGTAGATATAAAACTAAAATTGATCTATTCAAGTATCAAAATGAATGAACTTTCTGAATGTGTCAATTTCATAAAGACCATGAATTAATTACCCTATCATTCTATTAAATTGATTATTATTTCATGTAAACATGACAAGTTCCATGTTGAACTTAAATGTGAGTATCAAAATGACATTAAGTGCAAATGCCTTCATAGGACTCAAAATAAATTATCAATGAAACCAAATTGATTCAACAAAAATTGATTTACCAAATGATCAATGCAATGTCATTGAATATATCATAAATGTCATTAAATGTATCATGTAACCAAAACATGTGATAAATGAATGATCATCAAATGAACATATCCAAATAATGAGTATCCAAATGAGTAACAAATTGATCCTAAGTAGTTCATGCATCCAAATGATCATAAGCATACTAACTAGTTAGTGTGTTTGGCATTGAGGACAACATAAGGAGAGGAGAAATAGTATATATGTGAATAACTCTGAATTACCTTCCTAACACTACAAGAATCACAAGAATTGGAGATACTAGGGAAAATATATGAGCTCAAAAGTTGAAACTATAGATCAAAATTTTACTAAGTATGGATTTTTTTGTGGAGTATAATCTAAATATGATACCACCACAATTAGAAAGTTATTTAAATTACCTTTCCAATGATATCTCATTTGCCTAATTTTGAAAATGTATGAAAAAGTTATGGCAAAAAGAAAAATGTGCTAAATTTTAGCCAACTAATAACCAACAAACACGACCCTTGAAAAACTTACTCATTGCATGAAAATTTTTACTTACTCCTAGATGATGTTTGGGGGCTATAAACAAAATCTATAATTCTTGTTTCTCAAAAATTTGTAGAGAAAAAGTTATGGCTAAATTTTGATTCATTTTTTGTTTTGTGTTTTTTTATCTTGTTTTTTATTTTTTATTTTTCTCACAAAATTTGATGAATCTTGGCAAGCTAAGATAAATCTAGATGATTTTTTGTACCTATAAGGAAAATACATAATTATATTTGTCCTAGATGAGCCAATTTTTCTCCTCAAGGATAGATCTCTTAGAAAATAGATAGAAACTAAGTAAATTTGGATCTCAGATACCACAATAGATTTAATTTTTTATCCCCACAAGCCCATGCATAATCTTAAAGAAAAATCCCTATCACATATGAAGAGAAAAATCCATGATTAATACCATGAAACCTTGAGAGAGAATTGATCCAAAGAAGAATGTGATATTGAGATTAACCTTTAAATGAATTGGATAGATTACAATGAACAAGGAGTTTCTTTTATAAAAAGAAAGATAATCCTAATCTAAAAATAGGAAACTAAAATGAGCTCAAAAATATAAAGCTTAACTCAACTAAGTGAATATATTATTAGCCTAATCTAATAAAGGATACAATGCACCTAAGTTTAGCTTAATTAATAAAGTAATTAAAAGATATAATTATAGAATTAATTAGATAATATTCTAATTACTATATCAAAACAATGCATAGCTTAATTAGCTTAAAAGTGTACGGTGCCCTTATTTATATGTGACTTAGCTATTATTAATCAATTTCGAGAAGTTGAGGGTGTGCAAAATTTTGACACATGGAAAAAAAATCCACCAATCACCCTTTGTCATGACTCTAAATTCTATGATAGTATTTTTCACAAATTATGAATATATTTGAAGAATACACACAAATTAAACTTGGTGGAACCCTCAAAATTATTTTGATCTCATATCATCATAAAAGCCACAACATTCATAAGGATGGATTTTTGCTATTTCACAGAAGGAAAGACAATGGGCTTGCAAAACAACAAAAATTCACAATTTCTCAAGTATCAAATTAGAGTTATTGAAAAAAACATCGAAGCATCATCGTTTAATGAAGGAGCGATTAGAAGACAGGCTCTGGCTTTGGATCATTAGACAAGTTTGAATCTCTTAAATCTCTATACAATTTATTTACAATAGTGGGGCCCTTAGTTGAATATTTCTTGATCAATTCATCTAATTTAGGAACATTCATGGATACCATATTAGCCACAGGCTTCAAATTTGGAACCTTGGACAAGAGCTTTAAGTGACCAAGAAGCTTCTTTATCTGACTTTCAAAAACTCCAAAATTACCAGGAATACAAACTTTCTCAGTTTTTGAAACCTCCATATTAGCAGCAACTCTATCACAATTCTCAGCATTTGAGGCCTTGGTTGGACTTAATCAAATTTCAATCTCGACCTCAACTTTAGAGGCAACTTCTTCATCGACATTACCCTCAATGATAAATTTGGGGAAAAAGCATGAACCATTCTCATCAATCCAAGAAATGGACCTTTGACAACCAGCCCTCAAATCTATTTGCAGCATTCACAAAAAATCAACAAGATATGGAGAGCCATTGATTACCAACTCTATAGTGGGCACGCCAACCAAAAACTCATTTCTAAGTGAATCCAAAACTTGGATAGAAAAATCATTCCATGAGCCATTCCAAAAATACATCACCCTCGTGGGAACTGAACTCTTATGAAAATTCTCATAGTTATGCAATGTTGCCTTGCCAGAATAGCACTTATATAGACAACTACATTTCAAGCTTTTGTCCTTCTTGCCACAGTTGATCCTATTTTTCTGTACCCACTTAGATAATCACCTTCCTAAGGATAGGAAACCATATTTATTTCCTTGTTTTCATTTCATTTGATCTCTCTCCAAAAAAATTCTTCCAAGCTGACAGAAATGCTTCCCTTCGCCCTTCATCGCAAACAAAACTAATTTACAACCCAACCATTTCAACTACAGTGCAATTATTTACAATGTCACTACAACACTATAATCTACAACCACCCCTAACAAGAGCCTACAATATACACCAAAATCAGATGCCACATTTTACATCAATATGAAGAGAAACAACATATAGAATAGAGAGTTGGTTCTAGCTTGTAGTCTCATTATTCAAACTCCAATCGAGCCATAAATCCAAATTATAACTCTGATTTGTCACCCGTCAGACTGGAAGGAAGGAATATAAAGATTTCTTCAAGGAGAGCTTGTCTAAATCCCACCAATAGCTTCTATCCCAAAATAGGGTGGGGTGACATCAAGGTCCCAATAGTTTGGACTTGGACCTATAAACCTTGAGGGAGCCTATTGGGAATGGTCTCTAAGTGCCTCGACCACATCCTAAAGTCTTCCTATCCAATTCAATAGGGTAATAAGTTGGACATGGGACCATCAATATAGTCATAAGAGGAAATATAAATTCTATTTAAATTATCATTTCAATTAATTAAGTTAAAATACAAAATAGATCTATATGAATTACAAGCATGGTAAGTAGACTAGAGAGATTTAAGGTTACAAACTAACAAGGGTCATTACAAAAAATTGAATCTATAATTGCTATTTCAACCATTCTCAACACACTAAATCAAATTTCATTCAAAAGAAAGAATGAAATTATATTAATATAATGAAAGCTCCCTCAAATAGAATAGCTTGATCAAAAAATATTGATGAGATTTCAAAGGAAGAGAACAAGCAACCTTAACTCCTTTTAGGATATTTTGGTAGAGCATATTTTAAAATTTTCTTCCCAAACATCAACCCTCTCTCATGAGAGAAGAAACCTCTAATCGAGACTTATTCTTATAGAATATTTTTTACAAATTGAAATATATGGGGGTGATGGTTGACAAAAAATAAGAGAAGTTTATAAATTTAAGAGGTTGTGGCACTATTACCCCAAACCCTCAAGTGTTTCAAATGACTTAAACTTGCAAAGACTCTTCACAAAGTTCCTAAGTGATAGATCTAGTATCCTTGGGTAGTGTTTACTTGGATTCAAAGGTTTTCAATGGTGTCAGGTCACTCTCACACTCCCATTCTCCAAATCTCATCAAACTTTCCCAGAGGCCTAATGATCCAGTCTAGTAGCCCTGCAGTGACCTTTTCAACATTCAAACTTCACACTTTTCCAAAGAAAAAAAGGAATAAACCACATATCTAGACACCCTTTATTCAGTACTTCAACATATCAAAGGATTGCATAAGGTTTTTTTGGAACCATACCAAGTTCTCTGGCTGTACCCCTATAAATGGGCTTGAAAAATGGTGAATTTACAAAGCAACTAGTAGTTTTATGTATCCCCAAGACCCAAACTCCTGGACAGTGTCTATTTATGTTTACAAATGAACAACTCCAAGAGGAATTAACCCCATTTTAGTGCACTCTTTTAAGTCTGGCATGGAATTTCCTAAGAATTTCAAAAGTTAAGAAGGATTTCCAAACTGTACATAACAAATTCAAGATTGTATATCTTCATAGTAATTGAAAGGATGTGGATTAAAAAAACTTATTTTAAAAATATTATAGATTAGTTTTAAATAATTTAATTTTGAATTATATTGTATGGGTATAATTTTCTTAGATTTTATATATTTAGTTATTAAATTTAAATTTCTACATATATATGTTAAAATAATTTAACTTTTTTTTAATGTGACTTTGGATTTTATTATAGGTTTTACTACTTCAATCTAATGTTACTAATTCTCAATTTCAAGTTATTGTGGAAATTTTGACTCTCTCAATCAGAATTCAGATTTGGTTATTTAATTATAATTCTAGGCCACTTCGACCTAATGTTACCATCACCCACCAATTTACATACCAAAAAATTTAAAAAGAATATGTGTAGGAAAGGTGTAAGAGAACATCTCCCCTAGATCATTTCAATTATAAATCCACATTTACTACCACTTAGAAGAAGGATCATCCAAGAGTCATGTCTCTATCAGAGTTACATCTTTGCATTTTTCACAACAATTGCATCAACTCATATATCAAATCTAATTTTAGCACTCGATCTACTAGTCAAGCATTTTTTATAATTAGGTGTCAAGAACTCAAGGTAATTGTTTAGCATCAAAGTATAGAAACAAGCTACCCAAGAAGGAAATCATAAATCAAGTCAAACTAGTGCTTGATCTAAACTTATTCAACTTAACATCTAAAGGTTTGGCATGCATACAATATTTCAACTTAGGAAAACTATTCTTCCTCAGTACAATAGTCCAAGAAGATGTGTCATTTAAATCTATATTTGTAAGGCAACAAAGGAGAGAATCCTCTTTATAAGGCCTATAAAATAGAACTACACCATATGAAGAAAAAATGGAGAAGACAAAACTATCTTTTCAAATATTGAAGTATATTTTTTCACTATTGTTGTAAATTTATGATTTCAAGATTAAAGCACTATTTTTCTAAGATTCTTTTTTATGAAGCCATTTCATGTTAATGGTCAATCATGATACAAACATGTTAGATTATGTAGATATTTTTTTCCACAAAAAGTCCATTTGTGTACACTATTTTTGAGCATCACACTTCAAAAAATCAAATAAATAATAGTAATTTTACACTTCATCCCTACCAAAAATTGTAATTAATGAAGTTCATTTATTTTGTAAATATTGAATATTTAATGTTCATTAAAACATATCAAATGAGTTAATATTGTAAAGACATAGATTCATTCCCAAGAAGTTGGAGTGCATATACATTATCATATAGAATAATTATTTGAACAATTTTAAATAGTTTTATCTATATTTTAATTAAATATAGATACATTAATGAAAATATTCTTCATTCACTTTCCAAAGAGAATATTTCAATATAGACAACCCGAACTAAGAAAGCAAATTCAGAACTTCAAACATTATACAATTTATTTGTTATAAATTTTAAATGAGATTAAATTTCAACAACAATACATTATTTTTAATTTCAGCTATTTTTTCCCTACTTTACAATTAAATTTATTTCTTATTAACAATACATTTAATAAATTATCAAATAGCTTTCTATCTCAAAGCTCTCTAAATCTCCCGAGAGGTTTTTCAATTTTTATGTGTTGGTTCCCAATTGAAAAGAAGTAACCATTCTCTTTGATGAGAACAAAATCTACAAGAACGCATGCACTCCATTTCTCTTGGAGAAACATTTATTAATAGTAACAATAAATTTTCTGATCTTGATTCTCATGTACAACACTTTTTGTATCAAAATCTTAAATATTCTTAATTTAAAACTTACAATCTTGAATACTATGATCTGCACTATCACAATAAATAAATGATGGGATGTAGTCAATTGAATGGTTTGGTAAATGAAGTAGCATTTTCTATCCAAAACCAATGGTGGCATTGGCAAAAAGCATTCATGTGGCTGGTGCACCTCTTTAATACAAGGAAACATATTTTTTGTTATTTTACTTCAATTCACCAGTCACATTATGCCACTACATGTCCCTCTAATCTGATTCTCTGGAAGGAATCCAAAGAATCAGATCTGTCTAAGTAATCAGTCCAATTTGACTTACTAGTGAAGCATAGGACATCCCAGCACTTTAAGGTCATTGGTAAGTCATCCCCTGCCAACTAGTACATAGATTCTCCATTTATTTTTCTCTGGAGTTCTCTTAGTCATTCTGAATTCATATTTAAGCTTCTTAGCTTGAACTTTAATTTTTCAACTGGTACACTTCTGCAAAGACTTCACAATTCTCTATCATAGTTCTATCTTTTCATTTGTCAGAATAATTACAATAAAGCTGTTAGATTTCCACAATTCATATTAGTACTATACAATTTTTTAAAATTCCATTTCATCATAATTACAATAGTTCTTACATCAACAAATAGGTCTTACAACATAAAGTTTAGGGCCATGAATTTTAGAATCGAGATCATGTAGAAGTCTAGGGTGATAGGTCTCAGAATTAAGATCACCATGTTAATCTCATCATTTCACAAATTATGAGTACGATCAAATTTAGATTTCATTGTTATGGTTTCAACAAAACTAGTTCAAAGGAATTATAAATGATTGTATCAAAATTATGCTTGAAATAGTGAAAAATAAGACTATTAGGCTCCTTGTAAAGGTCAAGGATACATAAAAAGTTCAAGGTCACCTTCAAAAGGTACAAGACTGCCTTGACAACCTTAATTTAAGTCTTTACAACAATCTAAATTTTATTTACTAGAACATCCATCATAGGTAGCACATTCAACATAGGTGTTGGTGTCTAGATCTAGTCTCTGAATCTAGATATCAAGTCTCTACCACTATTAAATCAAACTTCTATTTAATACCATCAATTATTTTTACTTCTAGATTTATCTATCATAGGTACACATCTAAACTTAGCTCATATATAGATTGACTTGTATTGGGACCTTTGATAAATTTATTAGCTAAAATTTTACTGTATTGTTATCTTGTTATTCCTCTAGATAAATTTGTTAAGCCAAACTTGCATGTCTAGCCTTTAGGTTAAGAAATTTTAATTTTTATCTATTTTACATTTTTATGCTCTATTTTTTTATAATATTTATTTTATCCTTATGAATATAGTGTTTTGTTGGAAACTGTAATTGAAATAATTGTTGTATTGTCATTGATGTCAAACTTTAATTGGTAAGACTATTGCTACTTAGGAAAGTACTATATCTATTTGAGTGTTGCTGAGGGGCTAGGAAAGGTTGGTAACAATAGCACCTAAGGCAAGGTTGAGTTATCTTGATATTACAAAGTGTACTTAACTATGTTGCACAATGATGAGACAATGTATTGTTTATCTTAGTAAGACTGGAGACTAAACTAGTAGGCTTAACCGAGAAAAGAATGGAAAAATCATGTTTAAGTCGAGTAATGTTAGTGTCGATCGAGTTAGTATATGTCAAGAAAAATGATAGTGTCGACCGAACAACAGTTAACTGTCGAGGAAGATAGTGTAAGCCGAGTAAATAGTTTTAGTAATGACCAAGCTTTCTACATGAAGACCGAACGGACAATCACAGTATTGACTGAGCATCAACACTTTTATATTTGAAGAGAATTTAATTTTGGAGCCGACATTGTTGAATTCTTGGATTATGTAAAACGTGTTGACTTTATTTATTGATTTTTTGGAAGCATTAAATGCATTGTAAAATGTTTTATTGTAAATCTTTAAGAGATTTGAGATGATTCTAGAAAAGGAGCCGAAGAACATGAAGCGGGTAGATTCAATGAATCTAACCTAACCCTAAGATCTACAAATGAGATTGAGCGGCATAAGATGAGTTAACCTAATTGAGGAAAGTATAAGGGAACCTGAGAATTTGGATATGCATGTGCATGGCTGAACAGAGAATGCTAGAAGAGAAAAGTTTTATTGATTGAATAAGTAGAAAAGGCTGAAGGAGAATTGTGGTGGTTGCTTGAAGAAAAGTTTCGATTAAATCATAGATGGAGATGACAAAGTTTCAAAGTTAGTAAACCAGCATTAGTGTACAGAATCAGATCTAATATTTGCAAAGTGAGTTGTATATTTTTAGATAAATATTGTTGCTACTTTCTAACCATTGTAACAGTCAAAATCCTTTTAACAAAGGTTGACCTAACAGTCATATGTTAAATCCTTTGAACAAGGTTGCATTCTAATGGAGTGTATGTAAGTCCTATGACTAGGCTCATTTTTAATAGGGTGATTGAAATCCTTTAACCGAGTCACACCTGACAGTGTGTATTGTAACCTTTGATATGTTGGCTTTTTACCAAGCTCACTTCAAAAGAGTGAAAATAATAGTAGCATGTTACAAAGTGGTTTTTCCCAAATTGGGTTTCCACTATAAAATCCTAGTGTTAATACTTGTGTGAATGTTTTGGATTGAACATTACTATGTTTTACAAGTTAAGTTACTGTTGGGTAGTGAACTGCATTGTTGTATGTTTCTATTATTGAATCAGTGATGACCGAGTTTGTTTTGATTATTGGATCAGATTTAAGGATAATTTTTTGAGATTGTTTTATACATCAGGACCTGAGAACAACTGATTCACCCCCCCCCCCCCTCTTTGTTGTTATAAATCATATTAACAATTGGTATCAAAACTTTGTTGCTTATTATTAGTGTTGATAGATATCAAGTTTAAAGGGGCTTGAAGCAAATGATCAGGATGTATAAAAAGGAGGTACCAAAGCTGAACAAGGAAAAATTCCCCGCATAGAAAAGCTTGATGAAGCTACATCTAGTCGGTATTGGTGACTCTGCAAAGTACTACATTGAGAATAGCTATGTCTCACCTGTCACACCTTTGACTCTCAAAGAAATGAGAGCTAAGCAAGAACATAATCAAGCAATGTTGGAAATTACATCTGCCCTAAACTATCCAGAATTTGAGGACATTAAGGACTGCACAACTATTAACGATGTGTGGGACACTCTTGCAAGGATCTATGGTGGTGACTTGAATGTGCTAAAAGCAAAGGCCGAGAGTCTTAGAGGTAAGTTTGATGAAATGAGAATGCAAGAAGGTGAAAACATTGCACAATACTGTGGTAGAATAAAAGAAGTTGTGAATGCTATTAGAGGAGAAAATGGGACTATTGATGATGAAACCATAATTGGGAAAGTACTAAGAACCCTGCATCCTATATATTCTATTAAGATCTCAACTATTTAGGAATCTAGATGTAACTTTGCTAATCTACTTACTTTGGAAAGTTTGGTTGGTAAGATGACAGCTTTTGAACTCTCTAACTATGATAATTTCATTATTGGAAGCATTGGAAATGTTGAATCTGCTTTCAATTCATAGCTAGTTCTAAACAAGCCAAAGAAAGAAAAAGAAAGATGCATCAGTGAAAGTGACAGTGACACTTCTGATGAAGACCTAGAAGATCTAGAAGCTCTTATGGCTAGAAGACTGAGAAGGGGAAAAGGAAAGTATAAAGGTAAAATCCCTATTATATGTTTTGCATGTAATAAAGTTGGTCATATAGTTGCTAGATGTCTTGACAGGAAGGATAAAGATGATGAAAGGAAAAGCAAACACGAAGACAGAAAAGATGATAGAAGCTACCAATGGAACAAAGACTACAAAGGAAAAGGTAAGAAATCTTGTTACATTGTTGAAAAAGAAACTGACATTGATAGTGATGATTTTGAAATTGAGGTAGTCTATGTGGCAATGAAAGATGAATTTGATGAGGATGAGAAAGCTGCTTTGATATCTTATGTGAACAAGAATGATAAATGAATTATTGACAGTGGTTGTTCACATCACATGATTGGTGATAAAAATAAGTTTGAGACCTTACATCATTACAGAGGTAAAAGTGTAAAATTTGGTAATGATGCACCATGTCCTATTAGAGGAAAAGGTTTGATTAAACTGACTGATAAGATATCTTGTGAAAATGCATATTGGGTTGAAGGACTTAATTATAATTTGTTAAGTGTTGCTCAACTTAACAAAACTGGTTACCAAGTGGAATTTCATCACAAGCAAACTAAAATATTTAATGCTACTGGAGAACTAATTGAAAGTGGAGATTAGACTAGAGGTAATTTGTTCTATTTTGACCTATCTGAAGAAACATGTTTAATTGCACAACTTGATGATATTTGGTTATGGCATAAAAGGCTATGTCATGTTAACTTTGACAATCTGATAGAGATAAGTAAGAAGAAAAAGGTAAGAGGTCTACCTAGATTGAAGAAACCTGAGAATGTGATGTGCAAGGAATGCTAGTTAGGAAAAATGACAAAGTCAAGTTTCAAGAGAAAATCTTTTACTTCTGAAAACATTTTAGATTTGGTTCATACTGACCTTTGTGGACCTATGGGTGTACAAAGTTACTATGGTGCTAGATACTTTATCTTATTTGTTGATGATCATACTAGGATGATGCATGTAATGTTTCTAAAAGAAAAATTTGAAGCTTTTCAATCTTTTAAGTGATATTTGGAAAAAGTTGAGAAGGAAATAGGTAGGAACCTGAAATGTCTTAGATTGGACTGAGGTGGAGAATTTACATCAAATGAATTTAATCTATTTTACAATGATAGAGGAATTAAAAGAAAGATGTCTGGACCTAGAACACCTCCATAGAATGGTATAGCAGAAAGGAGAAAAAGATCTATCTTGGATTGTACAACGACATTGTTGATTGAAAATAATGTGGCATAGAAATATTGGAAAGAAGCTATAAGCACTATTGTCTACACTCTTAATCAGGTATAGATCAAGAAAGGTACAAATCTGACACCCTATGAATTATGGCATGGGCATGCATCGAGTGTTAAATACTTTAGAATCTTTGGAAGTAAGTGCTATATATTAAAAGACACTAGGAATGGAAAGTTTGATGCTAAGAGTGATGAAGGCATATTCCTAGGGTACTCCACAAAAAGTAAAGCCTATAAGTGTTTGAACTCTAACACTAACAAAATTGTGGAAAGTGTGAATGTCAAAATTGATGAGTATGCAGAAAGAAATGAAGCTGAGAGTAAAAGAGAACCAAAAGATTATAGATCTTTTGTGTACCTTGAGGAAGAAGAAGAGGCAAGTAATAGACTTGCACCCGATGCTAAATCTCAGGTAAGCAATGCCGAGCAACAGACAGAAGTTGTCGAGCATAGGGAAAATAGTGCCGAGAGTGAACAAGAACATGCCAAGCTACAAGAAAATGTTGTTGAATATCAAGAAGAGGTTGCCGAGCATTCTGAAGTTGAATCTAACAATCTTACTGAGGAACATGATGAAATAGAGGAGAGAACAGCTGAACTTGTTTTGGCAAAATATGTAAGAAGACATCACAAGCCTAAATAGATAATTGGAGACAAAAATACTAGAATTCAAACCAGAAGTAAGACTAAGGATCCAACATGCCCACTATGTGAATTTGAACCCAAGACAACTAGAGAGGCATTGGAGAATGAAGACTGGATACAAGCAATGAATGAAGAGATTGACCAGATTGAGAAGAATGATACTTGGACTCTGGTGTCGAGACCTGAAAACAAAAATGTTATACGAAAAAAGTGGGTGTTTCAGAATAAGATGAATGAAAATGGTGAAATCACTAGGAACAAAGCTAGGCTAGTATGCAAAGGCTACGCACAAGAAGAAGGAATAGATTATGGGGAGACATTTGCCCCTATAGCTAGATTGGAAAGAGTAAGAACTCTGCTTGCATATGCTGCTTATAAATATTTCAAGGTATATCAAATGGATGTCAAGTCTGCATTTTTGAATGGTATATTGGAAGAAGAAGTTTACATAGAACAACCAGAAGGTTTCATTGATCCAAATAGAAGACACATGGTGTGCAAATTGAACAAAGCATTATATGGATTGAAGCAAGCTCCCAGAGCATGCCAACATGGTATGAGAGGTTGCACAACTACTTGATACAAATTGGATTTTCAAGAACAAATGACACAAGAAATCTATACATGAAGGATGAAGAAGGTAAAGGTATCTTGTTGGCAAAAAATTTTGTGGATGACATTATTTTTGGTGGAGAAGATGCATTATGGAAAAAAATTTCAAATGAAATGCAAACTGAATTTGAAATGATTATGTTTGGTGAGATCAAATTCTTTGTTGGTTTAAAAGTATATCAGAGGAAGAATGGAATTTTCATTACATAGTCTAAGTATGTTAATGAAATACTAAAAACTTTTTGGATGGAAGATGCTAAACCAGTGGGAACTCCCATGGTTACTGGACAAAAGTTATCTAAGAATGATGATGCTGCAGAAGTGAATCAGACTTTGTACAGATCCATGATTGGAAAATTATAGTATGTTGTACATAGTAGACCAGATATTGCATTAGCTATTAGGATTGTGGAAAGATTCTCTGCCGATCCTAAGGAAACACACATGATGGCCGTGAAAATAATTATGAGATACTTGAAAGGAACTGTTGACTATCATCTATATTATAAGAAGGATGACAAATTTGAACTCAGAGTTTATACAAATGCTGATTGGGCAGGAAATGTAGATGATAGAAAGAGTACTAGTCATGGAGCTTTCTTTCTTGGATAGAGATTAGTCTCCTGGACAAGCAAGAAACAAAATTGCATTTCCCAATCTACTGTCGAGGCTGAGTATGTTGCTACTGTAGTAAAATGTTCAAATTTGGTATGGATAAAACAATTTTTGATAGGCATGAAAGAAGAAATCACTGAACCTGTTGTTATTTTCTGTGACAACACAAGTGCTATCAATATTTCTAAGAATCTAGTGATGCACACTAAGACCAAGCACATTGCAATCAAGTATCACTACTTGAGAGAATTAGTTCAAGACAAAGAAGTCCAAATGGAATATGTGAATACAAGGGAATAATTAGTAGACATATTCACTAAAGCTTTACCCAGAGAAGCTCTTGAGTATTTGAGAAGTCAATTAGGGGTCCTTTCCCTAACTGAGGTTGCCTAGACAAGCTAGGAGCACTGCATCAAATGTGCTACAGTAGAATATTTGACAAATTGATGCAGAAGATTGTCACACTTTAGGGCTTGCCTAGAGTTGTGAAAAGAAGCAAAGACATGGAATCAGTCATAAGCAAGATGATAGAGGGAGAAACACTAAACTGCACATATATTATCTATATCTGATGGATGTATGTTTTTAGTTGCTACTTTGGCATTTTTGTCAAAGAGGGAGATGAACTGATATGATAACACATGATACTGAAAGCTAAGAGGGAGATGAATTGATGAAACTAAAGATAAGGATGATGAACTGAAATGAAGGATCAGGATAGAGGGAGATCTGAATACTTCTGACAGTCATAGACGTGAGGCTTATAGGATTCTGAATTAGAATGAAGGTAAGGATATTATAAATGATTCTCTGATGGACAGATAAGTTTTTGGATTGGTTGGTAGTCCATGTGTTATTCAGGTGATATCATATGGTGTTGCCATCAATGCCAAAGAGGGAGATTGTTGGAAACTGCAATTGAAACAATTATTGTATTATCATTGATGTCAAATCTTAATTGGTAAGACTATTGCTACTTATTTGAGTGTTGTTGAGGGGCTAGGCAAGGTTGGTAACAATAGCACCTAAGGAAAGGTTGAGTTATCTTGATATTACAAAGTGTACTTGACTATGTTGCACAATGATGAGACAATGTATTGTTTATCTTAGTAAGAGTGAAGACTAAACTAGTAGGCTTAACCAAGCAAAGAATGGAAAAATCATGTTTAAGACGAGTAATGTTAGTGTCGACCAAGTTAGTATATGTCGAGAAAAATGATAGTGTTGACCAAACAATAGTTAATTGCCGAGGAAGATAGTGTAAGATGAGTAAATAGTTTTAGTAATGACTGAGCTTTCTACATGAAGACCGAGTGGACAATCACAATATTGACTGAGCATCAGCAATTTTATATTTGAAGAGAATTTAATTTTAGAGCCGACATTGTTGAATTCTTGGATTATGTAAAATGTGTTGACTTTATTTATTGATTGTTTGGAAGCATTAAATGCATTGTAAAATGTTTTATTGTAAATCTTTAAGAGATTTGAGATGATTCTAGAAAAGGAGCCGAAGAACATGAAGCAGGTAGATTCAATGAGATCTATGAGTGAGATTGAGCAGCATAAGATGAGTTAACCTAATTGAGGAAAGTATAAGGGAACCTGAGCATTTGGATATGCATGTGCATGGCTGAACAAAGAATGCTAGAAGAGAAAAGTTTTATTGACTGAATAAGCAGAAAAGGCTAAAGGAGAATTGTGGTGGTTGCTTGAAGAAAAGTTCCGAGCAGATCAAAGATGGAGATGGAAAAGTTTCAAAGTCAGTAAACCAGCATTAGTGTACAGAATTAGATCTAATATTTGCAAAGTGAGTTGTATATTTTCAGATAAATATTGCTACTACTTTCGAACCATTGTAACAGTCAAAATCCTTTTAATAGAGGTTGACCTAATAGTCATATGTTAAATCCTTTGAACAAGGTTGCATTCTAATGGAGTGTATGTAAGTCCTATGACTAGGCTCACTTTTAATAGGGTGATTGAAATCCTTTAACTGGGTCACACCTGACAGTGTGTATTGTAACCTTTGACAGGGTTGGCTTTTTACTGAGCTCACTTCAGAAGAGTGAAAATAATAGTAGCATGTTACAAAGTGGTTTTTCCCAAATTGGGTTTCCACTATAAAATCCTAGTGTTAATACTTGTGTGAATGTTTTGGATTGAACATTACTATGTTTTACAAGTTAAGTTACTACTGGGTAGTGAACTGCATTGTTGTATGTTTCTATTATTGAATCAGTGATGACCAAGTTTGTTTTGATTATTGGACCAGATTTAAGGATAAATTTTTGAGATTGTTTTATACATCAGGACTTGAGAACAACTAATTCACACCCCCCCCCCCCCCTCTATGTTGTTCGAAATCATATTAACAGTGTTTCACCTCATATTTGAATTTTATTTGGTTGTTACCTTTGAAAGTTCACTTATTTTGGTTTGTGTTTCATCATTAGTTCCTTTTATTTCTCCTTTACAATTCATATCATGTTTTTTCTATGCATTTGTATCAAGATAAGGGATGAAAAAGTGTCTATAAAGACATATAATTTCATAACATAATCATGCTACTAAAAGTAAAACTGGTTCATATATTCCAATCATTATAATCATTATGTCTTAATCATACTTTGTTGTAGCATAATCACATTATAACATGAGTGTATTAGAGTTTGAACAAGAGAAAATCCCATCATTAAACATGGAATAATTTTGAATTGTCATCTTAAACCTTCTTCCTCGTCAACTGTACATGTTTTTGAATGAAATTTCATGAAACATCCACATTCTCAAACTATTTTTTTAGATTTATAACAAAATATTTTTCTTGTACAATTTAAATTTAAATTAAAGTATCAATTTTTATACTTTTAGTGATGTCTCAAATACATCTATGTTACTTCTTCTACATATGTTTTTATATAAGTTGGCTATGTGTAGATCAAAGGTGGCTTTTAAATGGTCTTTTCCTAAATTGGAAAACACTAATCTTGGTGCCCCTGCACCATTCTCCCCTCCATGCAAAGAACTCTTGCCCCAAGAGTTGGCTTTCTTGTGTCCACTATGTGTTCCTATGTAAGTAAGATGTTGAGGGATGGGATAATCCCCTAGAGTGACCTGCCTTGGTCTTCCACACCCTGCATTCATACACATGAAATTAGATAAAAATTGATTGGTACTTGACTGTCTTTACTCATGACAATACCACCGCTGCTTAACTGTCTGCATTGTTGATCTCATTGCTTAGATATTTGTGATCTAATCCCTATATCTCTTTTCTTTGTAGGTTTTGGATCACACAAGAGCACTGTAATACCCACCCATAGGTTGTTTTTAAGTTGCTTTATGTTTCTGATGGTTGACCAAATTCTTTTAGGTCACTTTTCATGTGATTGATTATTGTTTCATTAATGATGATTATGGATTATTATCATATGTTTATCAGGTGTATGCGTAGATTAGATGATGATGTTTCATGATGTTAGATTACATGTTTTATGTTGATTATGATGTACTTACCCCATACTTGCATGTGTATGGTGATTATGTGTCTGTATCTATTTGACGTGTTTGTGTGGTAGAGGACGGAGGCGTAGTTACTCACATAGTCGAGATCCACATGTTTGACCGTACCCTATCATTTCTTGTTATATATTATATGTACATGCTTCATCTTTTGATGTCAGGTTTGTAGGTACAGGGCATCATCTTCCCTGAATTGGCAGGAGTGAGCGTGCCCACAAACATTCATCTCAATGGTAAAGAGGGGAGATAATACACAGACCCAAAACCCTAACCTAAACCCAATTGTCATAGGATTGGACAAGTGTCTGTTTGACTACCTTACCCAAATTCACCTGGTTGGTATGAATTTGTGGATCCCATTCTTGAGTCTGTGCATGTTTTCAGTTTGCTTGTATTTGATTGTGCTTGATTTTACTGTGCTTGATTAAGTGGATTTATGATTATTCAGGTGATTTTATATGATTATCGATGTTAGGATTATAGTTGAATTTAATGATTTAATTATGTTCCTATGTTTAATTTGGAAAATTATCTAAAGTCAATTACTTGATTAATTGGAATTAATTGATTATTTAATTGAAGTTGGATTTAATTATGTTTGAATGTATAATTAAATAATTAAATATTTTAATGCATGCTTTAGGATGTATTAAATATTTAATTTGGGTTTTAAATTATTAACATGTGCTTAATTGAAAATGATTTGATTTATGCTTGCATATTTTATTAAATGATTAAATAATTAATTGCATGAATTTGTGATGCATTAAGTATTTAATTTATTTAATAAATGTATTTTAAATTATAACATGTGCAAATTGAAAAGAAATTTGTTTTCAAAAAGATAACTAGTTTTCAAAAGACAAGTTAAGTTGTGCATTAAAAAGATATTTTAATTAATTAATTATATTTACTTTCAATTTTGGAATTGGAGTTAGATTAGGAGTCATCTTATGAGTCATTTCTGATTTGGAGTTGAACTCTCAGTTAGCTTTTGAGTTGTCTTTTGGGATTGCATGAATTTGGGAATGGGATTCCTATTAGGAAATTATTGCATTCATTTTGAGGGAGATAGGTTTTGGAGAAGATTTTTGGGGGAGCTTGTGTGCTTGGTATTTTGGAGAATTGTGGTTTGTTATGGCTATATGTTGGTTTGAATTTCTCTGTGCATCTGGATTGGGCACCTAGTTGCAAATTAGCTTTCAGATCTGCAGGTTGTGTTTGATTTTGGAGAGAATTCTATTATCAAATTTGCAAGGGTTTCCATTTTTATTCCATTTCTGGCATTGGATCTGAGGTAGACTTCGGATTTGCCTGTTGGATCTATTTTTACATCTATTTGTCTTTCTGTTGTTTTTATGGAATTCTATGTTTTCTATTTGGTAGATTTGTGTTTATATTAAATCTACGTATTTAGAAACCCTAGTGTAGTTGATTTCTATATTTTATTACTACTTGGCATTGTAGTGTTACTCTGGCAAAATTTTGTTGAATGATTGTTTATAGTTTTCCTACAAATTGAAATATTAAATCTGGGCAATAGTTTGACTATAGAGAATGAAATAAATTAATTCTGGATTGAAAGAAATCATGTTTAGGGAAAAGACTCAATTCTGGTTAAAATATGTTCTCTGTTAAAATATATATTTATTTTGTCATTGAAATCCCCATTCAAAATGGTTTAGAAAGAATATATGATCTGTTATATTATATATTAATTTGCTCTGTAATTATTATATATTTTCTGAATTAAATAAGAAAATGCTTTAATTTAAAATATATATATATCGAATTGCATTGAAATTTGTTCTAAATAAAAATAAATTATTATATTCGAAAGCATTGAATTTGTTATGTTAAAAAAAAATTGAAAAGGTTATAGGGGAGGTGGGGCCCACCACCTTCCCCCACTCCCCAAGGTGCAGCCACCATAGCAGAAGGCACTGCTACGGTAGTACCTGTCTGCTATGGCGGTAGGCACTATCATAGCAGTACCCTGTTGCGGAGGGGACAGCGCATGGCGCTAGGTAAATGCATAGGGTTTGGAAAATGGGGTGTGGGGCTGCAGGGACCCCCCCATAAGACTTATCTTTATTAAATTTTATTTTATGTTAGATAATATTTCTTTGTTAATTAAATTTATTTATTTATTTATTTATTTATTTATTTGCTAATTAAATTTAATTATTAAGTTTTATTCTTTTGATATTAATTATTAATTAATATATCATAGTAAAATAAGAATTCTTGAGGGTAATTTAAATAATTATTTGATTAAATTTTTGGATTAGAATATAAAATGGGTTCTCTAATTTGTATTAATTGATGATGATATTAATTTGTTTGAAATGAAATTTACCAAGGTTTAGTATTGTTTAGTATTGTTTATTAATTTCATTCTAGTAGTATGAACTACTTTTGTAACCCGGTCCTTTTGATAACCTGTACTTTGTAAGTGTTTGGTTCTATAATGAAATTGGATCTTTTTGTCCTATTAAGTTCATTGGATGACCTGAAGGGATATTCTTTGTTTGTATCAAAGATGCAATGTTTATGGTCAGAATTTTCTTAATAGGTTTATACCAATCTATATGCTAAATTAGTTATGGTCGAAATGAAACTTTAATGCTTTTGGATTGATATCAGTTATTTATAGTGTGAATGTTGTCTTGTTCGTGCCAATTTTATCTTCATATATGTTGTGTGATATTGGGCATTAGATGGCCTAGGGGAAATAGAGGTAGGGTTTTGTATCAGTTGGATTGTATTTCGGTATCATGTTTATGTGTGTGTTTATTCTGGTTATCATCTATGTTTTGATCTTATGGGCTCTTATTGGTTAGTATATGTTTATGGTATCTGTGTAATCATTTGGGTTTCTATGTGGGAAACTACATCTAGGATTACCTGGTTGTATACCTATTGGTTGTTTATGATATTATGAGCCTAGGGGAGATTGATTAAGTGCATCTTAGGGGAGTGGCTTACAATAGGGGTCGGGACCCAAAGTGGTCAGCACCTGGGTAACCTATTGTAGGTTATGTAATTAAGTGATAACATAGTAATTAAAATGTGTAGAGATCATTAAAAAGATAATATAGAGTATGGTTATGATTAGAATTCTTCATATCTGAGAGAGAGTATTCTAATCCCACATGGATCATATTGAGGGTCTGGGGCCCAGAGTGGTCAGTTCTAGGGTAACTCAATGCTTGAGGGTCCAGGGTCCAGAGTGACCAGTCCAGGGTAACTCAAGTAGATAGACATGTGATGACACTCCCATAGCATGTAGCCTAAGTCATCTCTTAAGTATTTGTTTATGCCTTTGGATTAGTGTGTTTCACCTTTCACTTTATTGTTGTATACCTTGAGTAGAGAGCTTTCAGGATTCCTTGCTCAGTGTTTTTATCCTTGTTTGGTTTTGGTCATCTGATTGGGGTTTGTGGTTATCTCCTTAGCACAATGGGGTAGGCCTTTGTGGCTCTACACGGATGAGTGGTAGTGATTCTTTACCATTTGAGATTTGATGTCCTGGTGCCGGTGCTATTGATACTTCTACAATTGGATGCTTTTATGGTTCTTCATTGATTCTTCATTATTTGATTCTTTCATACCTTCATTTATGTAGTCCTATATTAGAGTATCACATGCGATACCTAAATTGGACATTGTTCATCTTTGTTAGATTTATTTGTTACATACCCTGTGACATGTGTAGTGGATGTCAATTGAATAGTTATCATGGATGTCCATGAGGTTTGTTATTATTGATGTAAGTTGTATTTGTATCATTTATGTTATGGAATCCTTTGTTATCATTCTTTAGTTGTGTTTTGTTCTTAAGTAATTCTACACCATGGGACCCTCGAGTTTTGTAATCTGTGTTGGATGTTGTTTCAATGTGAGTAAATGGTAATTGCTTCCTCACTATTGTGTATCTTGTATGTTAACTTTTTTTTAAAAAAATGTTCACCAAACTTAGTAGCATGTTATAGGTTGATCTCTCTTGGGTTCCCTGGCGGGGCATTACAAGCACACTGGAATCATACCTGAGTCAAAAATTCAACACTTTAGACAATGTATGGTACCCTTATTATTTATGTTCATCCTCTTATGTATGCATGTACTCTTGCATATTCTTTTGAAAGTTGGCTATGCTCATGGCCTCTATGAGCCCAGAAGATTTTATCTTTCAGTTCCTTTCCTTGTATAGTATATACAAGTTATTTGGCATATATATACATGTGAATAAGGTGAAATTGCATCACCTTATTGAATGGGGGAAATATGAGATCTACTTCTAAATCCAAATTCCCAAAGGAGAGATCCAAATTGATCAACCAAAAGGTTAATGCACAATTGAATCAATCTAAGAAGAATATGGAGGAAGAAAACCTTATATTTCCCTATAAATAAAAAGTGCTTGAAATCTAAAATAATTGAAAGGAAAATACTAACCTCAAAATAGGGTAGATCTAGAAAATGTTGGTTGCTGGTGTTTGTGTGTAGCTTTGGGCAATTCTGCAACCTGTTTCAGACTGGAAATGTCAAGACGAAGAAAACCCAGAAAACTTTTATCTTTTTGACAGTAGGTAGTCTTTGACCCTGATAAAAGGTCAAAGACTACTTCAAGATTTTGAAGGTCATCCTTAAGTTTGTATGCAGATACTAGAAGTTCAATGAAAAGGGTATCCAAATCCAAGCTCAGATCCACAGTTCCACACCTGTGCCTACAAGAAAAAAAGAGTTTTTGTTGTTTGTTTGGGGGGTTTGCCTTGGTCAAACCTCGGTTTGGAATCAACCTTAATATTGAAATTGAAATGGAAATGCTAGCAAGTAGTAGAAGTAGATCTAACAATGAAGTTATGTAATTCAATAGATATGTAATTGTATTTCAAATATAATCAAATATATTGATATGAAAGCTTGAACATAACATTTAACAAATGTAAATCAAAATATCCATGATTGTATGCTTGGAATCCACCTTGATAGAAGAATGAATGGCTCTAGAAGATGAAAAAAGGATCTTGAAGGAAGATCACACCACCATGATGGCTAGATCTAGGGTTTGAATGATGAATCTTTCATGCTTGAACCAAATCCCTTCAAAGACTTGAATGCTTGAATCCTTGATCTTCAAAGGAGAACTTGAATGGAGAAGAGGGTTTGAATACTTCCTTGAAAATGATTGCTTTATCTTTCTTGAGAACTTGAGAGATATGAAAAATCGATGGCTATGAGATGTTCTCACAAAACTTGATGATCAAAATGAGAGAGGAAGGCTTCCTTTTATAGTGATCTAGGGCACAAACCTCTAGAGAAGGCCGACATTGGGGAATTAAATCCCAATTAACCTTAACCCTTAGAAATGGACCCATATTAAATGAAATTTAAGGATTTACCATCCTCAAACCCAAAATGGCCGACCTGGAGGTGGGAAAACAAATAATTCTAAAACTTGACATCCGAAAATCATGAGAACTTGAAATTTGAACCCTTGGCCAAGGACAAGGTACACCCCACCCTAGGTTAGGGTCAAGGTCATCCCTAATCTAGGTCAAGGGTAAGGTCATCATTGACCCTCAAGGTCATCTTTGACCTTGAGGTCAAAAACCTCAGGACCTCAATCCAAAATGCTAGGAAATATAGAAATAAAGTGAAAATAGCAGGAGAGAGAAGAAGAATGGGGGAGAAAGCTAGATCTAAGCAAAAACCTGATCCAGGTACTTGACATGGTCCTAGACTACTTATTCAGAGGGCTAAACACTCTTATCATGGAAGTGCTTCCATTTTAAGATGATACATTAAGCCCCCACTTTAGCAAGAGTATGGACTTGATGCAAACTCTTGGTAAAGGAGAAGAAAGAAAAGATCCGAGTGGATTCACAAAGAGATAAAATAACACTTAGCTAAGCACAAAATCCCCCAAGCTAAGGATTCTAACTCAACATACATGCACAAGGGTGCAAAATAGACACAAAAGAGAGGTTACTACTATAACAAATCCAAATCAACTAGCACAAGAAACCTTGCTAAGAAATATTTCTCATACTAATATCATATTTGGAAAGCTATCATAAAACCATAAATAATTACATAAGAAAGATAAGAGAAACACTATAAATAACTTAGCTTCATGATCCAGTCCTACTAGCATGAAAGTGAAAAAAGAGAAAGGGAGAAAGTGATTACCTCACCTAGTAAGATGCCCACCTTACCATGAATCACCTTGGAGGGAGAGCCAAATAAGTGGCCAAACTTGATAGTTCACCCATAAACTGTGCTTTCAATTGTAATGCATCTTCTAACAGCTTCTATAATACCCATAGATCTACCTTCTTGTATCACAATAGATATGAAATGTGTGTCTCCTTAGGATTTAGCAACTTATGTGCATTACCTTCAGAAGATTTAGCATATAAATGTATTTCTTTTTAGGATTTAGCAACTTATGTGTGTTACCTTCCAAGATTTAGCATATTGAAAATTTGAAAAATGTGTGTCTCCTCAGGATTTAGCAACTTATGTGTGTTACCTTTGAAAGATTTATCATATAAATGTGTGTCTTTTTAGGATTTAGGAACTTATGTGTGTTAGATTCCAAGATTTACCATATTAAAAATAAAAAACTATAGTACAAGGGAGACCCTATATACACTCCCCTCCTTATCATGGCAGTCTACTAGACATGATAAGGAAGAGGAAGAGGATACCTACCTCACAGTACAAGGAGATATCTTGTTTACAACAATATATACCATATTCTTAGTGAGGGATGTGACCCCTACATCCAAGAGCATAGATAATCATGAAAAGAATATGTCACTTATGGAAAAAGGATCCTCAAAGAAGGAGATCTTATCAACAAGACCCCACCAAAGAGTACTTTAGATAAAATATCATCTTTCAAAGATAAATCAAGGGGGAACAAAGATTCAATCATCAAGCCCCCTGTAAAATAAGAGGAAGAGGAATCTTTGGAATGAGGGAAACAACTCTAACACCAAAGCAAGGGTAAGATTTTATAAAGAACATAATTTGCAACATAGAGAAGAGGTGATGACCTAGGACAACAACCTCTCATAAAAAAATTATCCATATTCAAAACATCCATCAATATGATGAAGTAATATTGCAATATAAACAAATACCACTAAGCTAAGGAAAGCAATTCCCTAGATAAAGAGAAAGAAGAAAGAACCTTGCCCCCTAGGGATAGAGACAAGGGCTATCTTTGTAAAACAAATGTCTTAGCAAAGATATCTTAAATAAGATCTATGGATGATTATAAGCATAATGAAAAACCATAGAAAGATAGGAGAGAAAGAATACCAATTAAGCTCAAGGAACAATATATGCTAAAATCCTAATGGATTGTAGGAGACTGGATGAAAATAAACCCCTTGCCCCCCAATCTAGAGGAGAAAAGATCTATGTTATATCAGAATGAGGGGTAAAATTATCAAGAAATCTCAAAGGGGAATTTTCTTTTCTCTTATCTTTATGGATCATATAATAAGGAGAAGATAATTTGGAGAATCTTTGCACATTATGAACCATAGTTTGAACCTCAACATAAGCGTGGGAAGAACTAGGAATATAAGATGGAGAATTAGGAATCAAATTAGGAAAGATAGGATTAGGATTAGGAAGATTACGAACACTAGTAAAACTGTAGGAAGTGATATGAATGGAAGACACCACCGGAGGAACACTTGGAACCATAGTTGGAAAAGGGTTTGAATAGATATAAGTAATATTATGGTAAAAATGTTGTGAGGTAGGATTTTGATTCTCCATAAGATCTTCACTAATAGGGAGTGCATTAAGGGAATTCATATCTTTCTCTGCTAATGCCTCATCACTAGAAGGAATCCTAAATTGACGTGAAGGATCTATAATTTCATCTTTTTTTGCATAAGGGAAGTGTGTTTTAGAGAATATGTCATCCTTTTGTATAAAAAAATATTCACAAGGAGAGGATAAATCAATGTATTTATCTGAGGGTTCATCCCAAAAAGTAGAATTATCCACAATGGCTTCATGAGGAAGAGAGTAATCAACATCCAAATTCAAAGGTTCATCCCAAATATGAGGATTATCCACAATGGTTTCATGAAGAAGAAAGTAATCAACATCCAAATCCAAAGGTTCATCCCAAATAGGAGGATTATCATCCCTATCTATTAAGTGCATTGTAGGAGTGTCATAAGTCATTAAAGCTTGATCCCTAGAGGGCAAAGAAGGTAACTTGTATTCTAAATTAGGCTCATAGAAAAGACATATATTAGGAGAAGAATTAACATCAATCCCTAACTCATCTTTGTAAAGTTCAATTGAAGAGGTTTTGGAGGAGGGTGAAATAGGAATAGGATCAATGGAGATCTCATTCAAACAATTTTCATCCTCACTTCCATGTACCTCATTAAGGTATCTATCCTCTTTGGCAAGAAAGACCTCATCAAAGTATTCAAAACAAAAATCATACATGTTGAACACAAAGTAATACTACAAGCATGAACAATGTAAATATTTTTGTATTTTGAAAGAAATTTTGTAATTTTTTTATATTTTTGAAATATAGATGCAAGAAATCTAATTAGCATGCCAGATTTAACATAAAAGACAAATCTAACACCAACAAGATAATATAGAGGGAAATCTAACACCACAAAACGCAATAGGGCATCTAATTTCACAAAAGAAAAGAGGGTAAGTATGTCGGGATCACCAAAATGAATAAGGTCAAACTGTATCACCTTATTGAATTGGGGAAATATGACATCTACTTCTAAATCCAAATTCCCAAATGAGAGATCCAAATTGATCAACCAAAAGGTTAATGCACAATTGAATTAATCTAAGAAGAATATGGAGGAATAAAACCTTATATTTCCCTATAAAGAAAAAGTTCTTGAAATCTAAAATAATTGAAAAGAAAATACTAACCTCAAAATAGGGAAGATCTAGAAAATGCTGATTTCTGGTGTTTGTGTGCAGTTTCAGGCAATTCGGCAACCTGTTTTGGACTAGAAATGCCGAGACAAAGAAAACCCAAAAAACTTTTATCTTTCTGATAGCAGGTGTGTGTGTCTGAATGTGGACCTCTAAATCAGGCACAAACACAACATAGTCATTGCTCAATCATGAGATGGTGAGTATGAACATGAATTGTCCATCTCACAACATCGATCGAATCAACCTTTTGCCTCCTATGTGGACGGGGTGTATAATTACTCTCAGAATGAGAGCCAACAAACATAGACCAATCCCACAACGGAGGATTTTCAAAACTATGATGATATGCAAAACTGAAATTAAACTAAGATGAATGCAATTAATCTAGAAATGCTTTTGAAATAAATATGAAATGCAGATTTTTATCTTTCAGAGAACTTGAAATAAAGGTGATGTTATACTAAGAACAAATAAGCAAATTAATTTAATATGAGATGCAAGATTAAACTAATAATGAAATATTAAGCTAATTAATGCAATAAAAAGCTTTTGGACACAATGAATTAAATGAGACTAAAAATTGCCTATAGTGTAGATGCTCTCAAAATTGCCTCTCTTGAAATGAAGAAATGAGGTCCATTAAATAAGCAAGCCCAGGAAGAGAATGAAGGGGTTCTTGATTTGAAACTCCTGACCCTTCATTTCCATTTGAGACAAAAATGTAAGAATTACTTAATAAAAAGAATGGAAAATGCCACACAGGTGGCCTTTCAAATATCTTGAATTATTAATTCAAAAAGGTGTGTCCATTCGAATATCAAGCAATTATTAATTCATTTTTATGGGTAATTAGCCAGATGGGGTGGATTTAATTTAATTCTAAGCACTTAAGACTTTAGGATTAAATTAATTATCATAGGGGTAATTTAGCTAATTAAAGTCAAGGACTTTAGGAATTAATTTTGATATTTGATTAATGCAATTTATGGTCTTTGCAATTGACATCAAGTCAAATTAAGTCAAGTAGGAGAGAGAAAATTGCCTAGGGAACTAGGACTTTGAAGATGTAAAATTGATGAAAATGCACCAAAATTAATTGAATTTAATAGGTGCCAATTTTAGGGTATTACATTTGCCCCTCTTTGAATTGATGTGTGAATAGTGTGTTGATTCAAAGAATAGTCTGAAGTGACAGATGACAAGAAAATTTGGAACTCTAGGTTAGGTTGCCAAGACACCGAACAGATCAAAGCATGATTTTCCAAAGTCTAAGTTAGATTGCAAAGACAATGGCCTTGAGAGAAGATGAGAATCGGGCTTAGGTTTCCCCAATGCCTAGAATGAGATTCAGATGCAAATTTAGGACTATCTCTAGAATCGGGGTTAGATTGTCCCAATACAAAGCATAGCCCTCCGAGACCTAGGTTAGATGCCCAGATAACGATCTAAGAGAGATTTTGAGAGCCATCTCCAAAATGAAGCTCAACCCTCAAGAATTAGGGTTAGATTGCCCCAATACCTAAAAGATTTTGAGAACCATGTCTAGAATGAAGCTTGATTCTTGAGGATCCGAGTTAGATTGCTTAGATACCTAAAAGATAGATAACCAGATAGCAAGATGTGAGACACCGAGATGCCCCAAGAAATGAGAACTGATGATTCAGATCAGACTGATTCAAGCATTGGTTTGACAAGATTCAAATGATGTAATCATTCTACCCCCTTGGGAGTGGAATCGAAAGATGACATAAGAGGGATGATTGAAAACAAGAGGTTGAAGAGTAGAAGCAATTTAGACTAGATTCGAGAAGCTGCAGAAGCAAATCAGAGCAAAGCAGAGGTCTTGTTGACCAAGTTTAACCATTGTTGACCAAAGTTGACTAGAGTTGACTTTGATGAAAAGAGCAAAGATCTTGAGAAAATGATGCAAAGATGAGGGTCTAGTAGGAAGATGACGCCAGAAGGCTGACTGCACAAGCATCCAATACCAAAGGGTCTCAGAATTTAAAACGTGATTTCAAGCTATTTAGAGATGTCAGATTTTGATTTCGATCCTGAAAACTTGTGCAATCATGATGAAGTCAGGATGAAAGATGAGAACCTTTGATGAACAAAAAGCAATCAAGAGAGCACCAAGATATCATCTCAAATCCAAGCTTAGAATGAAAAATGCAAGCCTAGAATGAAAATGCAAGCCCTAGGACTCCGTTGTTGGACTCACCGTATTTATCATCATTGAGTTCATTTAAGCATGGGATGATTGAAAGATGTCATACAATCCTCACTAACATTTCTATTATGAGAATATGAATATGACATAATTCTTAGATTTGTCAAAATGAGGTGTAAGCATTAAGGCACAAGAAGCCAGAATGACCTGAACACCTATTCCTTTTGATTTGGCAAGTTAACATAAGCATCAAAGCTTAATTGCTAGAATGACCTAAATGTCACTTGCAAACAAACACACCAGACATGCGAGAGTTCCTTCTTATGCCAAAGAGTGCTCGCAGTGACCCTTACATTCACTTAGCAGGATGAGCGTTAGCGATTTTACTTGTAGTAGAAAGAAGTCACTCAAAATAGACAAGGAGAAGAACCAACCTCACCAAAGCATCCATTATAAAAGGAATCAAGTTATGCATGGCCATCCAATATGAGATGAAGGCTCTTATAGGTGGACACCCCTCTTAGATGGATTCTTTGGATCATTGGAACTAAACCAGCAAGCAGAAAAGCCAAGAAAAGATCATGCCCCCAGTCTTCACATTTCTCAGTCAAGAAAGATGTCTTAGATTCGCTCAAGGAGAAATGATAAAGCAAACAGACAAAAAAGAAAAGCAAAAGCTTAGCATGCTTAAGAGGAACACAAAATCAGTTTTCATTTTTAGTTTACATTTGTGTTCAAGTGGATTGAAGTCAAATCAGAAGCAAATAACATTCGAAGCCTTGACAGGATAGTGACAGCAAGCAGACGTAGTGAGAACCACTGGTGACCGTCATGAGAGATAGAGTCTCAAGAAGATATCAGAGTGCAGACCAAGTATCAGTAGGCGAATGTAGTGAGAACCACTAGTGACTGATACTAGGAAGATTCTCGAAAGAGAGAATAAAACGTGAGTGAAACATCAGCAGGCAGACATAGTGAGGACCACTAGTGACTGATGTAAGGAAGAGATCCCAAAAGAGAGGAGTCAAACGAAAGCTAGGTATCAATAGGCAGGCACAGTGAGAACCACTGGTGACTGAAACATGAGAGATCCTCAAGGAGAGAAATCTCAAAAGTAGCTAGGCATCAACAGGCAGATGCAGTGAGAACCACTGGTGACTGATGCATGAACAAAACTTCCAAAAGCAATAGGACAATGCCCCCAAGACCAGGAAGATGCCCCCAAGCATGAACTAGTTCCAATCCATGAAGAGTCAAGGAAAATCTTGAAGACCACTGAAAGCAAGGGCATGAGCTGGCAAACTAAAGCAGGAAAGCGGGAAAGCAAACTAAAGCAGGAAAGCAAAGAGACTAAAGAGGGAAACTCAGAGCCAAGTGATGTTGAGATGAGATGTAGCTTTAGGAAACAAGAGGTGCCTGTTTACCAGGTTTTCACCATCGTGGTAGAAATTCTATTTTTGCTACCATGATGCCTATTTACCAGGTTTTCATCAATGGCACATTTTCTTCTTTTTCTTCTTTTTTTGTTTTTTTTCTCTTTTTTTTATTTTTTTTGTATTTTTAAATATCTCATTTTTTTTGTATTTTTTATCTTTTCACTTTTTTTTGTATTTTTTCAATTTTTAATTTTTTTTGTTTATTATCAAAGTGCCTATTTACCAGGTTTTCACCAAGATAATAGATACATCAAAGCGCTTGTTTACCAGGTTTTCACTAAGATGATCATGTTTTCAGGACATTTTGCAATTTTTAGGATTTTTGCAATATATCATTTTTTAGGATTTTTTTAGGACTAATGAATATGTACATGAGCATACAGAGAATGTCTCAACTATAGAACTTATTTAGATGAAGAGCATTGATAGGCTCTTTAAGTTGCTCTCCTTCAAAGAACACACTATTTGTAGTAGTAGTCAGCTGAGAAGTTGTAGAATCAGAACCAGTAGTATCCAACTATCGAGAGATCCATAGTCAAGGAAAGATCACTTAAGTGAGACCCACAAATATCCTTGTGAATGCATCTTAACTCTATTTCAGACTTCCCACGCTCTAAATGCTTAGGGAGAGTACGTTCTAGATTTATCTTAATCACGTCATTAGGGATGAGGAGATGTTGATATGCACTTTAGGAAAAGGCAAGATGGAGTGAAGAGGGTAAAGTATGAGAGGCAAGGGTGATGGAATGGAGGGAAGCATGAGAATTTTGGAAGCTCGAATGGAAACTTTGATTTTCCTTTTGGAATCCACATAGCTTTTGATTTTTTTCTCTTTTCTTCTTTATGTCAAGCTACTCTTGATGACAATGCCTGTAAGATGGATTTCAAGATCCATTTTTATTATTTTATTTTCTGGCTTTTGATTGTCTTCTTCTTTTTGAGGACCTTTGTGGCCTTTTGAACACCTCTATTTCTTTTCTTTCTTTGTAGTCACATGTTGATTAGATGGGACATGGTGACCTTGAGATATAAGTGGATTCTCATTCTTTTTTATTTTTATGTTGCACATCCAAGTTACTTCCAAAAGACTCGGGAATGGTGGATGAAAGAGGCTTATATGACTGGTTTAGGTGGAGAGGTGGAAATGGAAGTGGGTGAGCCACTTATCTTAGGGAGGAGGGGGAGGATGAGTAGTCAATGGGATGGGCTCAAGTGCAAAGATATCAGCATCATCCTCATCATTCATGAGTGAATCAGATAAATCAAGAAAGTCATCTTCCATAGAACGTTGTCGATTGTGAGTTGTCTTAGAAGAGTCAGATAAGTTTGGAGGAATATTATGTGAGCCTAACCAAGATGACCTATTCTGAGAATTAGGTCCCCTTTCAGGTGGTAAGAGAGCATGAAGATTCCATGAGACTGTAACAGGATGGGATCTCACATACCCATGATTTACTAGAGCAGTAGAAGTATAACTTGGAGTAGATGGCCTAGGAGCCATAGGAATGATCTCCATAGGAGGGTGGAAAGGATCATCATCAGTTTCTTGATTTGGAGGATTAGAACTTCCTCCTCTTTTAGAATTGGTAGGAGCATCATCTTTGTGTACAACATCAACTAGTATTTTTGTAGTAGCATCTGATATGGAGTCCCATTCATATTCTTTTGAGTTCATTTCATCATGGCGACACTATTTGATGTAATCAGCTAGAGATATAGTAGGTGGCAAATCTTCTTTATTGCTATCATCTGTCACAGGAAGTGTTTCTTCAATAGTAGGATCTTGCTCAGTAGTAGAAGTGGAGTAATATAGAATAGGCATACCCCAAGTCATACCCAAGATAAGGGAGACATCAAATGTTTTCCCCCATTTAGTATGTGTGCCATTAGAGTCAGCAGCAGTAGAAGTTTGTTCAGTAAAGTGGATAAAATCCTCCTAGTGAGGACTGGGATCATGTTCTTGAGGCACTTGAGAAGGTAGATAGGACTCACCTTGGTAGTTTGAATTAGGATTTTTAATATTCAAGAGCCTTTCATGTGTCATAGGCTGGATCTTTGTGTCTTCATTATCTAAATTTTTGTATGAGTGAACGCTACAGCAAGATTGGTCAAGCTCATGGCCCTGATAGCCAATACCAAATCTATCTTTAGAGGGTTCTTCATAGGAATGTGGAGATGGAGGAAGAGATGTTAGTGACAATATGGACTCCATCTAATATTCCCCCATGCCAATATCTTTGATCTGTAGGGTCTTTTCTATCTCTTTGAGTTTAGCATTATAAAATTCTATAAATTGCCCGTTGGTCAGAGCAAGGCTATCAATAGATTCTAGGAGCATATTGCATGTGAGTAGGGGAGCATTATGGCTCAAGGAATGATCATCTTCTTTAGAGAAGGGAAATTGATGAGGCGAGATCGAATGACCCACCATAGATTGGAACTGATCAAGATCAAGATCTTTGGGGACACTTGCCTTGGTGAGGGCTTTATCCATAGATAGTTTTGGTTTGGATGTCAAAGGCTCAGGACCTTTGAGAAAAATCTTCACATAGGATCAAGTGATAGCATTCACACAAGCTAGAGATGGTGTGGGGTTACAAGAGGAAGGCACAGGGCCTTGCAAGACAAAGGGAGTTTTGGGTTTAGGAGTATCTTCTCTCCCTGGAACAGTGATCATGTCATAGTATTCAACATCAAAAGGTTCAATCTCATTGGTGACAATGTCACTAGTATCGTACGTATAGTTGACCACATTTTTGGTACCTTTAGACTTGGATAATTCACTTTTCCCATGAGGAGGAAATGAGTCTTTAAATTCCCGATGATCTAAATTCCTATTATGGTTCCGCACCAAAGTCCTATAAACCACATCGAGAGGTTTTCCTAAGGAAGTGGAGTCACACTCAGGTTGAGATAGCCAAGGTTTGTTTCTAGCAAATCTTGAAGGTGGTTGAGTTTCCATCATAGCCTTCTCAGTGGCTTTGATCATTTGTATGCTAGAGCTGAGATTAAAGATAGACTTTGAGGGTTTTGGCATCACATTGTCAACAACCCTATCATTCATACCATCTATGTTTCTATTGACAATATTATCCTTATCCATGTTCAAGGGAGAAGGTCATTGCTTGTTGTCTTTGTTCAAAGTCAATTCTCCCTTCTTGACCATAAATGCTTCTATCCTCACAGCCCACCTAATCATATTGACAAAAGTGAGGGGACCTTGTAATCATACTTGGTATCCAAAATTTGGGACAACATTGTCCAAGAAGATATCGAGGTTTTCAAACTCAGGTAATTCATGTGGATACATTGTGCATAGTTTTCTCCATCTCTGGAGAAATGTTAGGAGAGGCTCCTCTTGTCTCTGTTTAAAATTGCAAAGATCCTAGATGTTGACCGGATGTTGAATATTGTGGGATTGATCATAACGCTTGTCCTTTTGAGACTGACCATGACCTTGGTTGTTCTGAGATTTCTCATGGCTTTTGTTGAATTTACCTCCCCCTGGGAAGTGGAATGGATCTCCCATCTTATTGGTAGTATTCTGAGAGATCGTGAAAGTAAGATCAAAAGAGTCGATAGGTTTGATTCTAGAAAGTGACCCTTCAGAGCCTTGCTGGTGTTGAAACAATGGGTTAAAATATTCTTGAAATAATAAGTCAAACTGTATCTAAAATAATGGATTGTAATACTCTTGGAACAAGGAGGAATGTGAGGATCTCTCACGAAATTCAAATTTCATAACAGATTCAGGATGACCTATTTCTTGATTAGGAGATTCACTTCTATCTCGACCAGTATTCTGAATGGGATAAGTTTTGCCACTTCTAGTCATGATAGTCATAGATAAGGATGAAATGAGAGAAGACTCGGGATAAAGCTAGACTTGGTCTCTAAGAACAATGCAAAGGAGATAAAGGCTAGAACAGCCAAGATGTGAGATGGACCTGGTACGAATCATCAAAAGAGGTGGCTAGAATAGCCAAGATAAGACTATCACAACACTAGATACAAAAGGCATAAAGAGATAAGGTAAACCAATGAGAGAGGACATGAGTCAAAGCAAAGATCAATCGATTCCTAACTCAAAACAACTAGTTTCTGACAGTGAATGATAGGAAAATAGAAAAATAGACCTCAGCCAAAAAGTAGATCAGATAAAAAGTAAAACAGTCAATGGAAAACAAGTCTCTATTTTTGCAAATTGGGCTACAGTCTCATGTGAGAAAGTACCAGGCCGCACGAGAGAACACTAGTCTTCACATGAGAGAACAAAGTCTCGCACGAGAAAGTGCTCTGAAGTGTGAAACTTCATGCGGGAAAAGTGCAAAATCTAATAATCTGACATAGTTTTCAAGGTTAAAGTTGAATTTTGAGGTACATCCTGAATTGATGTCTGATAGAAAATCTAGTTTCCTGATAGGTTTGAAGAACAATTTAATCAACAATCTCATTTTAGGATTTCAAGCATTCATTTAAAGACACAAAGGTTCAAATCAAGCAGTTGTGATACAAGAAGTAGTCATTAACAGACCTATCAAGGACAAAGCAACTTGATAGCATTAGGGGAGTCTTTGTTTGATAATGATTAGACAATGTTTAAGACTTGATAACAAACACATAGCTTAGCCCTACAAAAAAAAAATGGTGAGAAGCCAAAACCTTTGCCCCATTGCTTATGCACATACGTGCACCTCACACAGCCGTGTCACCCCATAGAGGGTGCCCATGTTTTTGGTGTTTCCAAGGACTCAATTGTGTACATTCAAAGGTTACCCTTGTAGTAGGGGCTAGTGTCACAACCACCTTCAACCGTCCAGGTGTATGCCTATGATGGGAATCTACAGGAGAGATTCTTCCCCCTCCCTGCGCAAAGATTATGACTCCTTTTGGAGGTGAACTGGGTAGGCCACTAGCTATGAAAAGTTCTTAGTAGGCTTCCATTCATGCTAACCTTTGGTGCCCCTGATACAAGGTTGAGGCCTTGTAGCCACACCAACACCCAAAATTCATACACCCCCGCAAGCAGGGCTAGGAGCGGCGCCACTTAGTACAACAGATGGAACCTTCTCAAGATGATAGTCAAATTCTTGAGAAGGAAGCTAACATAGTTTTGGAGTCTTTAGACTCAACAAAAAATTCTTTATTAGAGTGAGGTGGAATCACTGATGAAAGGTGCGTACTCACTTGGGTCATTCGTAGAGGTTCAATACTGGCAAGCAGGCCCTCTAAAGGTGACACTGGACTTTGTTTAGATTCGAGGGTCATATTTTCTAGTTCTCCCAAAGGGAGAAGAGCATACTTCTCTATCCCGTTTCCTCACCCAAATACATCAAGAAGATTCATTGCTAAGTTAGTTTCACTCCACCACAACTACAAGCTTTTGGGTTTCTATTTCTCTCAAAGAGAGAAGAGCATAATCCCTTGGCTAATAGAAGTGTAAAGATTCACTACCTTTCTCCGCTTCCCCAAGAATTTGTCAAATTAGTAAGATCATTAGGATTTTGGGTTCATTCATGGTCATCACCTCCATGTAATGAAGAGCCAAATTCCCTACTCACTATCAAAATCCTCAAGAAATTTTAACGGAGCCCTATTTAGACTATGTGAATGAAAGCAAGAAACAAACACAACATTTTAGCAAGTCTTCGACTATTGTCCTACAATCAAACCATTAGCATGTTTTATGTTCTTGGTGCTTTAACATGAATTCTTTTAAACAAATATTTCAAGAAATGAGAGCACCTACAAGCACAACTTGTTAGCTCCACAATGGTTAGCACATCAAAAATTAGATAAACTGTAAGTAAAATAGCTAATCAAATGATAAAATTTGAAAATGAAACCAACATGGTTCGATTAGGCTCAAAAAGAGCTTTCCAATGATATATCACACTTAAATTTTTGATACCGTATGTGAAAATTTCTCAAAATGGGTGCCAGTTTTCCAAAGTGGCACGGATTTTGAAAATGCTAAAATTTTCAAAAATTTAGGAAAACTAAAAATAGTAAGCAAAACTAACAAATCTAGAATTATGGTCTTTGTTTGTCACAGAATTCACGCGTGCCAGTACTGGCCGCGTGAGAAAGTACCGAACCCCACATGAGAAAGTACCAAACCCCACACGAGAAAGTGCCAAACCCCATGTGAGAAAGAACAAGATGCTGCACAAAGATGCAAGAGCTTGCATGAGAAAGTGCTACAGGGAGCGAAATCTCACATGGGACACTCTAGATTCTCATGCGAAGATCTGTACATAGACAGTACGGACACACAGCAGAGCTTGAATTCCTGTCAGAAAAAAATGAAAATGAGGCTAGAAATCAGATTTTCTACCCCACGGTGGGTGCCAAAATGTGTGTGTTTGAATATGGACCTCTAAATTAGGCACAAACGCAACATAGTCATTGCTCAATCATGAGATGGCGAGTATGAACATGAATTGTCCATCTCACAACATCGATCAAATTGACCTTTTACCTCCTATGTGGACGGGGTGTATAATTACTCTCAGAATGAGAGCCAACAACCATAGACCAATCCCACAACGGAGGATTTTCAAAACTATGATGATATGCAAAACTGAAATTAAACTAAGATGAATGCAATTAATCTAGAAATACTTTTGAAATAAATATGAAATGCAGACTTTTATCTTTTAAAGAACTTGAAATAAAGGTGATGTTATACTAAGAACAAATAAGCAAATTAATTTAATATGAGATGCAAGATTAAACTAATAATGAAATATTAAGCTAATTAATACAATAAAAAGCTTTTGGAAACAATGAATTAAATGAGACTAAAAATTGCCTATAGTGTAGATGCTCTCAAAATTTCCTCTCTTGAAATGAAGAAATGAGGTCCATTAAATAAGCAAGCCCGGGAAGAGAATGAAGGGGTTCTTGATTTGAAACTCCTGACCCTTCATTTTCATTTGAGACAAAAATGCAAGAATTACTTAATAAAAAGAATGGAAAATGCCACACAAGTGGCCTTTTGAATATCTTAAATTATTAATTCAAAAAGGTGTGTCCATTCCAATATCAAGCAATTATTAATTTCTTTTTATGGGTAATTAACTAGATGGGGTGGATTTAATTTAATTCTAAGCACTTAAGACTTTAGGATTAAATTAATTATCATAGGGGTAATTTAGCTAATTAAAGTCAAGGACTTTAGGAATTAATTTTGATATTTGATTAATGCAATTTATGGTCTTTGCAATTGACATCAAGTCAAATTAAGTCAAGTAGGAGAGAGAAAATTGCCTAGGGAACTAGGACTTTGAAGATGTAAAATTGATGAAAATGCACCAAAATTAATTGAATTTAATAGGTGCCAATTTTAGGGTATTAAGGTAGGTAGTCTTTGACTCCAATAAAAGGTCAAAGACTACTTCAAGATTTTGAAGGTTGTCCTTGACTTTTTTTGCAGATCCCGAAAGTTCAGAGAAAAGGGTATCCAAATCTAAGCTCAAATCTGTAGTTCTGCACCTGTACCTATAAGAAAAAGAGAGTTTTTACTATTTCTTTGGGGGGTTTGCCTTGGTCAAACCCCGGTTTGGAATTAACCTTCATATTGAAATTGAAATGGAAATTCTAGCAAGTAGTAGAAGTAGATCTAATAATGAAGCTATGTAATTCAATAGATATGCAATTGTATTTCAAATGTAATCAAATATATTGATATGAAAGCTTGAACATAACATTTAACAAATGTAAATCAAAACCTCCATGATTGTATGCTTGGAATCCACCTTGATAGAAGAATGAATGGATCTAGGAGATGAACAGAGGATCTTGAAGGAAGATCACACCACCATGATGGCTAGATCTAGGGTTTGAATGATGAATCTTGCATGCTTGAACCAAATCCCTTCAAAGGCTTGAATTCTTGAATCCTTCATCTTCAAAGGAGAACTTGAATGGAGAAGAGGGTTTGAATGCTTCCTTGAAAATTCATGATGAAATGCTTTCTTGATATTTCTTGAGAGCTTGAGAGATATAAAAACTTGATGGCTATGAGATGTTTTCACAAAACTTCATGATCAAAATGAGAGAGGAAGGCTTCCTTTTATAGTGATCTAGGGCACAAACCTCTAGAGAAGGCTGACATTGGAGAATTAAATCCCAATTAACCTTAACCCCTAGAAATGGACCCATATTAAATGCAATTTAAGGATTTACCATCCCAAAACCCAAAATGGCCGACCCCGAGGCGGGAAAACAAATATATCTGAAACCCGACATCCAGAAATCACAGGAACCTAAAATTTGAACCCTAGGTCAAGGACAAGGTAGACCCCACCCTAATTCAGGGTTGAGGTCATCCTTGACCTAGGTTAGGGGTGAGGTTCTCATTGACCCTCAAGGTCATCTTTGACCTTGAGGTCAAAAACCTCAGGACCTCAATCCAGAATGCTAGGAAATGCAGAAATAAAGTAAAAATAGGAGGAGAGAGAAGAAGAAGAATGGGGGAGAAAACTAGATTAGAGAAAAAACCCAATCAAGGTGCTTGACATGGTCCCAGACTAATTACTCGGAGGGCTAAATGCTCTTATCATGGAAGTGCTTCCATTTTAAGATGATACATTAAGCCCCCATGTTAGCAAGAGTATGGACTCAATGCAAACTCTCGGTAAAGGAGAAGAAAGAAAATATCTGAGTGGATTTGCAACAAGATAAAATAACACTTAGCTAAGGACAAAAGCCCCTAGGCTAAGGATTCTAACTCAACATACACGCATGAGGGTGCAAAATAGACATAGAAGAGAGGTTAGTACTAAAACAAACCCAAATCAACTAGCACAAGAAACCTTGCTAAGAAATATTTCTCATACTAATATCATATTTGGAAAGCTATCATAAAACCATAAATGATTACATAAGAAAGACAAGAGAAACACTATAAATAACATAGCTTCATGATCCAGTCCTACTAGCATGAAAGTGAATAGAGAGAAAGGGAGAAAGTGATTACCTCACCTAGTAAGATGCCCACCTTACCATGAATCACCTTGGAGGGAGAGCCAAATAGGTGGCCAAACTTGATAGTTCACCCATAAACTATGCTTTCAATTGTAATGCATCTTCTGATGGCTTCTGGAATACCCATAGATCCACCTTCTTTGATCATTGTGGATATGAAATGTATTTCTCCTCAGGATTAAGCAACTTATGTGTGTTACCTTTGGAAGATTTAGCATATAAATGTGTGTCTTTTCAGGATTTAGCAACTTATGTGTGTTACCTTCCAAGATTTAGCATATTGAAAATTTGAAAAATGTGTGTCTCCTCAGGATTTAGCAACTTATGTGTGTTACCTTTGGAAGATTTAGCATATAAATGTGTGTCTTTTCAGGATTTAGCAACTTATGTGCATTACCTTCCAAGATTTAGCATATAAAAATAAAAAACTATAGTACAAGGGAGACCCTATATATGCTCCCCTTCTTATCATGGCAGTCTACTAGACATGATAAGGAAGAGGAAGAGGATACCTACTTCACAATGCAAGGAGATATATTGTTTACAACAATGTATACCATATTCTTAGTGAGGGATAGTGACCCCTACATCCAAGAGCATAGATAATCATGAAAAGAATATGTCACTCACAGAAAAAGGATCCTCAAAGAAGGAGATCTTATCAACAAGACCCCCACCAAAGAGGAGTGTTTTAGATAAAATATCATCTTTCAAAGATAAATCGAGTGGGAACAAAGATTCAATCATCAAGCCCCCTGTAAAACAAGAGGAAGAGGAATCTTTGGAATGGGGGAAACAACTCTAACACCAAAGCAAGGATAAGAGTTTATAAAGAACATAATTTTCAACATAGAGAAGAGGTGACGACCTAGGACAAAAACCTCTCATAAAAAGATTATCCATATTCAAAACATCCATCAATATAATGAAGTAATATTGCAATATGAATTAATACCACTAAGCTAAGGAAAGCAGTTCCCTAGATAAAGAGAAAGAAGAAAGAACCTTGCCCCCTAGGGATAGATACAAGGGGTATCTTTGTAAAACAAATGTCTTAGCAAAGATATCTTATATAAGATATATGGATGATTATAAGCATAATGAAAAACCATAGAAAGATAGGAGAGAAAGAATACCAATTAAGCTCAAGGCACAATATATGCTAAAATCCTAATGGATCATAGGAGACTAGATGAAAATACACCTCTTAGCCCCCGGTCTAGAGGAGAAAAGATCTATGTTATATCAGAATGAGGGGTAAAATTATGAAGAAATCTCAAAGGGGAAGTTTCTTTTCTTTTATCTTTATGGATCATATAATAAGGAGAAGATAATTTGGAGAATCTTTGCACATTATGAACCATAGTTTGAACCTCAACATAAGTTTGGGAAGAACTAGGAATAGCAGATGGAGCATTAAAAATCAAATTAGGAAAGATAGGATTAGGATTAGGAAGATTACGAACACTAGTAAAACTGTAGGAAGTGATATGAATGGAAGACACCACCGAAGGAACACTTGGAACCACAGTTGGAAAAGGGTTTGAATAGATATAAGTAATATTATGGTAAGAATGTTGTGAGGTAGGATCTTGATTCTCCATAAGATCTTCACTAATAGGGAGAGCATTAAGGGAATTCATATCTTTCTTTGCTAATGGCTCATCACTAGAAGGAATCCTAAATTGAGGTGAAGGATCTATAATTTCATCTTTTTTCACATAAGGGAAGTGTATTTGAGATAATATGTCATCCTTTTGTATCAAAAATTCTTCACAAGGAGGGGATAAATCAATGTATTTATCTAAGGGTTCATCCCAAAAAGTAGAATTATCCACAATGGCTTCATAAGGAAGAGATTAATCAACATCCAAATTCAAAGGTTCATCCCAAATATGAGGATTATGCACAATGGTTTCATGAAGAAGAAAGTAATCAACATCCAAATCCAAAGGTTCATCCCAAATAGGAGGTTTATCATCCCTATCCATTAAGTGCATTGTAGGAGTGTCATAAGTCATTAAAGCTTGATCCCTAGAGGGCAAAGAAAGTAAATTGTATTCTAAAGTAGGCTCATAGAAAAGACATATATTAGGAGAAGAATTAACATCAATCCCTAACTCATCTTTGTAAAGGTCAATTGAAGAGATTGTGGAGGAGGGTGAAATAGGAATAGGATCAATGGAGATCTCATTCAAACAATTTTCATCCTCACTTCCATGTACCTCATTAAGGGATCTATCCTCTTTGGCAAGAAAGACCTCATCAAATTATTCAAAGCAAAAATCATACATGTTGAACACAAAGTAATACTACAAGCATGAACAATGTAAATATTTTTGTATTTTGAAAGAAATTTTGAAATTTTTTTGTATTTTTTAAATATAGATGCAAGAAATCTAATTAGCATGCAAGATTTAATATAAAAGAAAAATCTAACACCAACAAGATAATATAGAGGGAAATCTAACACCACAAAACACAATATGGCATCTAATTCCACAAAATAAAAGAGGGTAAGTATGTCAGGTTCACCAAAATGACTAAGGTGAAATTGTATCACCTTATTGAATGGGGGAAATATGAGATCTACTTCTAAATCCAAATTGATCAACCAAAAGGTTAATGCACAATTGAATGAATCTAAGAAGAATATGAAGGAGGAAGAAAACCTTATATTTCCCTATAAAGAAAACATGCTTGAAATCTGTAATAATTGAAAGGAAAATACTAACCTCAAAATAGGGAAGATCTAAAAAATGGTGATTTCTGGTGTCTGTGTGCAGTTTCGGGTAATTCTGCAACTTGTTTCTGACTAGAAATGTTGAGATGAAGAAAACCTAGAAAACTTTTATCTTTCTAACAACAGATAGTCTTTGACCTCGATAAAAGGTCAAAGACTACTTCAAGATTTTGAAGGTCATCCTTGACTTTGTTCGTAGATCCCAGAAGTTTGGCAAAAGGGTATGCAAATCCAAGCTCAAATCTGCAGTTCTGCACCTGTGCCTACAAGAAAAAGAGAGTTTTTGTTGTTTTTTTGGGGGGTTTGCCTTGGTCAAACCCTAGTTTGGAATCAACCTTAATATTTAAATTGAAATGTAAATGCTAGCAAGTAGTAGAAGTAGATCTAACAATGAAGCTATGTAATTCAATAGATATGCAATTGTAAATGCTAGCAAGTAGTAGAAGTAGATCTAACAATGAAGCTATGTAATTCAATAGATATGCAATTGTATTTCAAATGTAATCAAATATATTGATATGAAAGCTTGAACATAACATTTAATAAATGTAAATCAAAACCTCCATGATTGTATGCTTGGAATCCACCTTGATAGAAGAATGAATGGATCTAGAAGATGAACAAAGGATCTTGAAGGAAGATCACACCACCATGATGGCTAGATCTAGGGTTTGAATGATGAATCTTGCATGCTTGAACCAAATCCCTTCAAAGGCTTGAAAGCTTGAATTCTTGATCTTCAAAGGAGAAATTGAATGGAGAAGAGGGTTTGAATGCTTCCTTGAAATTTTTTGATGAAATGTTTTCTTGATCTTTCTTGAGAGCTTGAGAGATATTAAAACTTGATGGCTATGAGATGTTCTCACAAAACTTCATGATCAAAATGAGAGAGGAAGGCCTCCTTTTATAGTGATCTAGGGCACAAACCTCTAAAGAAGGCCAATAGTGGGTAACTAAATCTCAATTAACCTTAACCCCTAGAAATGGACCCATATTAAATCCAATTTAAGGATTTACCATCCCGAAACCTGAAATAGCCGACCCGGAGGTGGGAAAACAAATATTTCTGAAACCCGACATCCGAAAATCACAGGAACCTAAAATTTGAAACCTGGGTCAAGGACAAAGTAGACCCCCCCTAGGTTAGGGTCATGGTCATTCCTGACCTAGGTCAGGGGTGAGGTCATCATTGACCTTCAAGGTCATATTTGACTTTGAGGTCAAAAACCTCAGGACCTCAATCCAGAATGCTAGGAAATGCAAAAATAAAGTTAAAATAGAAGGAGAGAGAAGCAGAATGGGGGGAAAAAGCCAAATCTAAGGAAAAACCCAATGAAGGTGCTTAACATGGTCCCAGACTACTTACTCGAAGGGCTAAATGCTCTTATCATGGAAGTGCTTCCATTTTAAGATGATACAACATGAAAAATATATACATGAAAAATATGGTAACAAGAACCATTACTAATGATTGAACATAAGTGATTATAAAGAAAAAAAAAGGCTCATTTCTAATTTTTGTGATCAAGTTGTGTGCGCAAAGAGGGCACTGGATTTTTGTGTGCATGAACTGGGCCCTAACGCTACACTGATTTGAGCCAGACATTCAAGTTTCTCTCCTCATCTTCTCTTCATTCTTTGATGTTTATGTGTATTTGTTGTAGATTCAAATGGAATTGTATTTCACTCATTTTATGCCATGTCCTTTTTACAACCTGTGAGCTTTGAAGTGAGGGCATACATTTATTACTTATTTTCTCACTTATCAGAGCCTATGAGTTTTGATATGGGCATACATGATGTAATATTGGTAACTATTTTTCATTCTCTGTGTACAACCCATGATTTATAGACTAGGGCATCATGTTCGATGTTTTTACTCATATGTTGTATTCACTACTTCAGCACCATGCTATACATCTATTCACTATTATAACCAGCTTCTTGAATGATTTCAAAGCCTGTGAATGAGCTAGGGCACCATTTGATGTGTGTTTAATTGGATTCTCTCATTATATTGATTACTGCTTTTAGAGCCCGTAATCCTCATATGGCATCATTAATTTGTTGGTTTTTTTATGCTCATTGTTTGCTCGCTGATTATGTAGACCGCAATCTTGATCCTTTGAAGGCTCATAGCTTCATTACTTCATTAGATATGTACCTTTTTTAATTTCACTAGCATCATGCAGCTTTCTTACTTATCCTTTAAAATACAAATTCAAATATACTCTATGCCATAGCATTAATGTATAGATGATGCAGATTTGTGTACCTCTTTGTTTTGATGATTTTCTCCTCTGATTTGATGATGATGTATGCCCCTTCCATTGCTTACTCTTTACTTACTCATGACTGCCTTTTGTTGATGGTCAAGGTGTGTGACTATTGTGGGTGCATCATTTGGAAATGATGTCACAGCAACACCAGATGAAACAACAACATCTGGTGTTGTTGCACTATTTGAATAATGCAGTCACAATAGTGACTCGCCAAGTTTTCATAGAGACATAAATGCAACGATTCCCTAGCTCTCAAAGCTCACAATTCATCAAGCCACTACAACATTTGGGGTCAAATTTCAATGCCAATTTGTGATGCCACTACAATTTGTGTTTGTTTTTTATGTTTTTTTTGCAAGTGCCCCTGACGGTGTCATAATAGCAATGATAACGTTGTAATTGTGACACCCATTTGGTTATAAACAAAAGAAAAAAAAAAGTTTCATTTGTATTTTTTGTGAATTCGAACAGATGTCGTGAAGATGACTCTACACTTTTGCATGACACAAAGAGGGTATTTGAGTTTGGTGTGCGTGAAGAGGCCAACACCATGTGGGAAGAGGGCACTAGCACTTGAGGTAGGCATTTAAGATTTGTCTTCTCATTAACTTAATTTCATTTTGATGGCATTTTTTGATTTAATGGCACAATATGAATATTAATAGTGGCATTATTTACATCTTAGCATTTGGAATGCTCAATGACCCGTGAGCTTTGAGAGCTTGGGCATAGTTGCTATTACCTTCAAGGCATTGTGTGAAGTGTTTGATCTCACTTTATTTGTTTTGTTGTTGACATTCACTATGTGGTACTCCCTATTTATGATTATTTCATAAGGAAATATCTTGGTGGCTCATGGGCTGCAAGCTAGGGCATCATACATTATTTATGAGCTCATTGTTTAATACTAGCATTGTTTACATCTTTTCATTTGGAATGCTTGATGACCCGCAAGCTTTGAGAGCTAGGGCATTGTTTCTATTACCTTCAAGGCATTGTGTGAAGTGTTTGATCTCTATTTATTTGTTCTATTGTTGATATTCACTATGTGGTACTCCCTGTTTATGATCATTTCATGAGGAAATGCCTTGATGGCTCATGGGCTGCAAGCTAGGGCATCATACATTGTTCATGAGATCATTATTTAATACTGGCATTGTTTACATCTTTTCATTTGGAATTCTTGATGACATGTGACCTTTGAGAGCTAGGGCATCATTTCTATTACCTTGAAGGCATTATGTGAAGTGTTTGATCTCTCTCTATTTGTTTTTTTGTTGATATTCACTATGTGGTACTCCCCGTTTATGATCATTTCATGAGGAAATGTCTTGATGGCTCATGGGCTGCAAGCTAGGGCATCATACATTGTTCATGAGCTCACTGTTTAATACTGCCATTGTTCATGATCTCACTATTTAATATCTGGCATCATGCAAACATACATTAATACACTTACTATTTTGAATTTGAACTCGGGCATCATGCAATGTTATTGCTATCATTGCATGCTTTCTATTGTTGTGTACCATATATTGTTTTATACACTATTTATTTCATTGAGATTGTGAGCTTGGCATTTGTAATGTATTTTTTGTTATTGGATCAATGCTACCATGTTGTTGAGTCTGTATATGGCTTGACTATGCACATGCATAATTTTAGATGAGGATCAGTAATATGGTGACAATAATTGCTTAGATCCTTTAGATCTAACCCCATCTTTTCCTTCCTTGCAGGTTTTGGATCATACAAGAGCATACTAGATTGAACCCCGGGTCAACACTTCATTACTTTAGGTAATGTCTGGTACCTTCACTATTTATGTTCATCCACTTATGTATGTTTGCATTCATTCATATTCTTCTAAAATTTGGCTATTAGTGACCATATAGGACCATTCTTGATGTTTTAGGGTCATTTGATGAAAAGATGTAAATAGGGACATCAATAATAAAATAGGGATATCTTAATAAGGATATATTAAGATTAATATCATAAGTAAAAACATTACATAGTAGCATTCAGATTAAGTACAATATTAATTCACATGCCTTTAATTATGATACACTTTTGAAATTATCACTCATTGGTCATTTGACAATTCAAGATATAAGTATCAGAATATAAACTATTGTAAAAGGAAGAAACACATATGTATCATCATTTAATACAAAATATAAAAGTATCCCATAGACACACAGTTTCTATTATAACAACCATCCTCTAATCCCATGGTGTACTAGTCTTAAGGTAAGAACAATTTACTTAAGCCATCATATAAGTATCATCCTAAAGTTTAAATAGACATTGACTATGGATATACAACACTGAGCCATAATAAATTATAGAGTTTCACTACAATTTCTATGTCCATTGCCATTAAAATATATCACTCCTCATGTTATATAGCCATTCTTCTCATTAAGTGTTGCCATTAAAATATATCACTCCTCCTATTGTATAATGTATATGCATACTTGTTTAAAATGTCATACTTGTTTCTCTTAAATATTATTACCATTTTACTCAAATTTACATGACATTAAAGTCAAGCCCAAAATGTATACATACATGTAAGTGTAGGAGAAGCTGGATTCTACAACTATTGAAAAAAAAAAAAAACTATACCAATAGCAGCTTACGAGAAACTATACTTGTGCTTACCACACCATACCTCAGCATCATAATGCTTATCATTTTCAAGCTTCAGCGAGGCTTCATACCACGCATTATCCATACACTTGTATGCAATGCTGATTTAGGCTAGAGGTAAACTATATGTGTCATGTAAACAACATGGTTGAATGCAATCTCCTTTGCACATTTTCAAGAGTTTTCCCACCAATACAAGCGTAAATAATGCATTGAATGTAATCTATGAACACTGTGTGGTATGAAGTCTCACTGAAGCTTGAAATATATCACTCCTCATGTTATTATCAAAATTAAATTCAAATATTTCTCAAAACATTTTTTCTTGTAGAATTAAGATATCCTTATCTCAATAATAAAACAATCTTGCATAATAGCTTTTGAATCACATTAACACACACCCATGTTCTGTAGCATAGTTCATTTTAGAAGTGTATGGCTTAACTATGCACATGTTGTTGGAAACTGCAATTGAATCAATTGTTGTATTGTCATTGATGTCAAACCTTAAGTGGTAAGACTATTGCTATTTAAGAAAGTAATATATCTATTTGAGTGTTGCTAAGGGGATAAGCAAGGTTGGTAACAATAGCACCTAAGGAAAGGTTGAGTTATCTTGATACTTCAATGAGTACTTGATTATATGGCACAATGATAAGACAATGTATTGTTTATCTAAGTAAGAATGAAGACTAAACTGGTAGGCTTAACCGAGAAAAAGTGAGGAAATCTAGTTTAAGCTGAGTGTTGTTTATGTTGACCGAGCTAGTATATGTCGAGTAAAATCAGTGTTGACCGAACACCAGTTAATTGTCGAGGAAGATAGTGTTAACCAAGGAAATAGTTTATGTGGTGACCGAGCTTTCTAGTGAAGACCAAGAAGTTGAACACAATATTGACCGAGCGTCAATATTTTGCATTTGAGGAAGAATTTAGATTTCCAACCGACATCGTTGAATTCTTGGATTATGTAAAATGTGTTGACTTTATTTATTTATTGTATGAAAGCATTTAATGCACTATAAAACATTTTATTGTAAATCTTTAAGAGATTCAAGATATTTCTAAAAAGATAGCTAAAGAACATAATGTAGGATGAATTCAATGAATCTGACCTAACCCTAAGATCTATGAAGGAGATTAAGCGGAAAAAGGTGTATTGACCTAATAGAGGTAGTATTAAGGAAACCTAAGCGAGAGGTTGTTGTGGGAAGAAGTAGATGCTGGAAGTATTGTTGATGTTATTGACTATCTAAGAATAAAAGGCTGAAGGGGAAGTGTTGTGATTGCTTGAAAGGTTCTGAGAAGATCAATGATGGAGATAGAAAAGGTTCACATCCAGTAAGCTAGCATATGTGTACGGAATTGGATCTGATATTTGCAAAGTGAGTTGTATGTTTCTCAATATTACTGCTACTTTCTAACTATTTTAACAGTCAAAATCCTTTTAACAGAGGTTGACCTAACAGTCATAGGTATAAATCCTTTGAACAAGGTTGCATTCTAATGGAGTGTATGTAAATCCCATAACAAGGTGCACTTTTAACAGAGTGGTTTAATTCCTTTAACCGAATCACACTTGACAGTGTGTTTGTAACTTTTGATAGGGTTGGCTTTTCACCGAGCTCACTTCAGAAGAGTGAACATAATAGTAACATGTTACAAAGTGGTTTTTCCCTAATTGGGTTTCCACTATAAATCCTAGTGTTGATACTTGTGTGAATGTTTTGGTTTGAACATTTATGTGTTTTATAAGTTAGATGCTATTGGATAAGTGGACTGCACTGTTATATTTTTCTATTATGCAATCAGTAATGATCGAGTAGGTTTTGGTTATTAGATTTGATTTGTTGAAGATTTTAAAGTTTTTTTTATACATCTCAACCTGAGAACAACTGATTCACCCCCCCTCTCTATTGTTCTAAATCATATTAACAATTGGTATTAGAGTTGTTGGTGCTTATAGAGAACAAGTTTGACTGTACTTGAAGCAAATGATCAAGATGTATAAGGAGGTACCAAAGCTGAATAAGGGAAACTTTACTACATGAAAAAGCTTGATGAAGCTACATCTGGTTGGTATTGGTGATTCTACAAAGTATTACATCGAGCATGACTATGTCACACCTGTTGCACCTCTAACTACCAAGGAAATGAAAGCTAAACAAGAGCACAACCAAGCAATGTTGGAGATTGTGTCTACCCTAAGTTGTCCAGAATTTGAAGACATCAAAGAATGTAGTACTACAAAGCAAATGTGGGACACCCTTGCAAGCATTTATGGTGGTGATGTGAATGTGTTGAGAGCAAAATTTGAGAGCCTAAGAGGTAAATTTGATGAAATGAGAATGCAAGAAGGTGAGAATATTGCACAATATTGTGGTAGAATAAAAGAAGTTGTAAATGCTATTAGAGGAGAAAATGGAACTATTGAGGATGAAACTATAATAGGAAAAGTATTGAGAACTCTATGTCCTATCTATGCAATCAAAATTTCTACAATTCAGGAAGCTAGATGTAACTCTCCTAATGCTCTTACTTTAGAAAGTTTGGTTGGCAAGCTTACTACTTTTGAACTTTCTAACTATGATAACTTCACTGAAGGTAGTATTGAATCTTCTTTTAAGTCAAAAATGGTTTTGAATAAGTCAAAGAAGGAAAAAGAAAGATGCATCAGTGAAAGTGAAAGTGATAGTGACAGTGGCACATCTGATGAAGAACTTGAGGATCTAGAAGCTCTTATGGCTAGTAGACTAAAAAGGGGAAAAGGAAGGTACAAAGGTAAACTCCCTATTATATATTTTTCATGTAATAAAGTTGGTCATATAGCTACTAAGTGCCCTGACAAGGATAATAAGGATGAAGAAAGAGATAGCAAGCATAAAGACAAAAGAGAAGATAGAGGTTACTGAAGATACAAGGACTACAAAGGGAAAGGTAAGAAATCTTGCTACATTTTCGAAGAAAAGACTGACACTGATAATGATGATTTTGAAATTGAAGTTGTCTGTGTTGTAATGAAAGATGAATCTGATGAGGATGAGAAAACTGCATTGATATCTTATGTGAACAAAAATGATAAATGGATTATTGACAGTGGTTGTTCACATCATATGACTGGAGATAAGAGTAAGTTTGATACCTTAAATCATTATAAAGGTAGGAGTGTGAAATTTGGTAATGATGCACCATGTCCTGTTAGAGGAAAAGGATTGATTAAGCTGACTAATAAGATCACTTGTGAAAATGCTTATTGGGTTGAGGGTCTTAACTATAATTTTTTGAGTGTTGCAAATCTTAATAGCACTGGCTACTGAGTTGAATTTCATCACAGGAAGGCCAAAATATTTGATGCCACAAGTGAATTGATTGGAAGTGGAGAACAGAAAAGAGGTAATTTGTTCTATCTAGACCTATCTGAAGAAACATGTATGATTTCACAACTTGATGATATTTGGCTATAGCATAAGTGGTTATGTCATGTTAACTTTGATAATCTGGTAGAAATTAGCAAGAAAAAGAAAGTGAGAGGTCTACCTAGATTGAAGAAACCTGAGAATGTAATGTGCAAAGAATGTCAGTTGGGTAAGATGACTAAGTCTAGTTTCAAGAGAAAAACCTTTACTTCTAAGAATATCTTAGATTTGGTTCATACTGACCTTTGTGGACTAATAGGTGTACAAAGCTATTGTGGTGCTAGATATTTTATCCTGTTTGTTGATGATTATACCAGAATGATGCATGTAATGTTCTTAAAGGAAAAATCTGATGCTTTTCAATTTTTTAAGTGGTATGTGGCTAAGGTTGAAAAAGAGACGGGTAAGAACCTGAAGTTTTTGAGATCTAACCGAGGTGGAGAATTTACATCAAATGAGTTTAATCAATTTTGCAATGATAGAGGGATCAAAAGACAGATGTCTGCACCTAGAACTCCTCCATAGAATGGTATAGCAGAGAGAAGGAATAGATCTATCTTGGACTATGCAAGGACATTAATGATTGAAAATAATGTTGTACAGAAATATTGGAAAGAAGTTGTAAGTATAGTTGTTTATACTCCTAACTAAGTACAGATCAAAAAAGGTACAAATCTGACACCCTGTGAATTATGGCATGGGTATGCATCGAATGTAAAGTACTTTAGAATTTTTGGAAGTAAGTGCTACATATTGAAGGATAGTAGGAATGGACAATTTGATGCTAAAAGTGATGAGGGTATATTCCGAGGCTATTCCACAAAAAGTAAAGCTTATAAGTGTTTGAATTCTAACACTAACAAAATTGTGGAAAGTGTGAATGTTAAAGTTGATGAGTATGTAGAGAAAAATGAAGCTGACAGTAACAGAGAACTAGAATATTATAGATCTTTTGTGTATATAGAGGAAGAAGAGGCAAGTGATAGACCTACACCTGATACTAAGTCTCGGGTAAGCAATGCCAAGCATTAGGATAACAATGTCAAGAGATAAGAAGAACATGTCGAGAAATAAGAAGAAGCTGTCGAGTATCAGGAAGAGGTTGTCAAGCATTCAGAATCTAAATGTGACAATCTTATTAATGAACCTGATGATAAAAATGAAAGAAGAGCAGAACTTGTTCAAGCACAATATGTAAGAAGACATCACAAGCCTGAACATATTATTGGAGATAAAGATACTGGAATTCAGACCAGAAGCAAGGCAAGAGATCCAACATGTTTACTATGTGAATATGAGCCTAAGATAACAAAGGATGTATTAGAAAATGAAGACAGGATAGAAGAAATGAATGAAGAGATAGACCAGATAGAGAAGAATGATACCTAGACTCTAGTGCCAAGACCAAAAGATAAGAATGTCATTGGGACAAAGTGAGTATTTCATAATAAGCTGAATGAACATGGTCAAATCACAAGAAACAAGGCTAGGCTGGTATGCAAAGGCTACACACAAGAAGAAGGAATAGATTATGGGGAGACATTTTCCCCTATAGCAAGATTGATAGGAGTCAGAACTCTGCTTGCATATGCTACCTATAAAGGTTTCAAGGTATACCAAATGGATGTCAAGTCTACATTTTTAAATGGTATATTGGAAGAAGAAGTATATATTGAACAACCAGAAGGATTTGTTGATCCAAACATAAGACACATGGTTTGCAAACTGAATAAGGCACTGTATGGACTAAAGCAAGCTCCTAGAGCATGGTATGAGAGATTGCACAACTACCTAATACAGATTAGATTCTCAAAGAAAAATGACACAAGCAATCTATACATGAAAGATGAAGAAGGTAAAGGAATCTTGTTGGCTAAGATCTTTCTAGATGATATTATATTTGGTGGACAAGATGCCTTGTGTAAGAAATTTTCAAAGGAAATGCAAACTGGATTTGAAATGAGTATGTTTGGGGAGATCAAATTTTTTGTTGGTTTGTAAGTATATCAGATGGAGAAAGGAATTTTCATCACCCAATCTAAATATGTTCATGAGATACTAAAAACCTTTGGTATGGAAGATTCAAGGCTAGTAAGTACTCCCATGGCTACTGGACAGAAGTTGTCTAAGAATGATGAAGCTATAGAAGTTAACCAGACTTTGTATAGATCAATGATTGTAAAGCTATAGTATGTTGTACATAGAAAACCAGATATTGCATTAGCTTTTGGGATTGTGGCAAGATTCTTTGCCAATCCTAAGGAAACTCACATGATGGTGGTTAAAAGAATCATGAGATATTTGAAGGGAACTACTGACTATGGATTGCACTACAAGAAGCATGACAAATTTGAACTGAGAGTGTATACAGATGCTGATTGGGAAGGAAATGTAGATGATAGAAAGAGTACTAGTGGTGGAGCTTTCTTTCTTGCAAAGAGATTAGTTTCCTGGACAAGAAAGAAACAAAATTGTATTTCCCAATCTACTGCTGAAGCTGAGTATGTGGCTGCAGCTATGAATTGTTCAAATTTGATATGGATAAAGCAATTGTTGGTAGGCATGAAAGAAGAAATACTAAACTAGTTGTCATCTTCTATGACAACATAAGTGCTATCAACATCTCTAAAAATCTAGTGATGCACACAAAGACCAAACACATTGCCATCAAGTATCATTACTTGAGAGAACTGGTAAAGGATAAAGAGGTCTGCATGGAATATGTGAATACAAAGGAACAATTAGCAGATATATTCACTAAAGTTTTACCTAAAGAAGCTCATGAATACCTGAGAAGTGAATTAGGGGTCCTTCCCCTAACTAAGGCTGCCTAGTCAAGCTAGGAGCACTGCATCAAATGGGCTACAAAGAACATCTAACAAAGTGATGCAGAGAAAGGTCACACTTTAGGAGCAGCCTAGAGTTGTGAAGAGCACAACAAAGTCAGAATAAGTCATAAGCAAGATGACAGAGGGACAAATATTCTACTAAATTGAAAAGATGATATCTACATCTACAGGATGCATGTTTTCTTTGCTGCTTTGGTATTTTTTTCAAAGAGGGAGATGATGATAGATGAATACACAGAATAAGAAGATCAAGATAGTGGGAAAAATTCAATGGATGGTCAAGCATGGCTAATTTATTCTATCTCAGAATGAAGCTAAGGATATTATAAACTTCTCTGATGGACAGATAAGCTTTTTGGATTGGTTGGTAATTCATGTGATATTCATATGGTGTTGCCATCAATGCCAAAGAGGGAGATTGTTGGAAACTGCAATTGAAGCAATTTTTATATTGTCATTGATGTCAAACCTTAACTATTAAGACTATTTCTATTTAAGAAAATACTATATCTATTTGAGTGTTGCTAAGGGGATAGGCAAGGTTGGTAACAACAACACCTAAGGAAAGGTTGAGTTATCTTGATACTTCAATGAGTACTTGATTATATGGCACAATGATAAGAAAATGTATTGTTTATCTAAGTAAGAATGAAGACTAAACTGGTAGGCTTAATCGAGCAAAAGTGAGGAAATCTAGTTTAAGCCGAGTGTTGTTTGTGTCGACTGAGCTAGTATATGCCGAGTAAAATCAATGTTGACTGAACATGAGTTAATTGCCAAGGAAGACAGTGTTAGCCAAGGAAACAATTTATGTGGTGACCGAGCTTTCTAGTGAAGACCGAGAAGTTGAACACAATATTGACCGAGCGTCAATATTTTGCATTTAAGGAAGAATTCAAATTTCTAGCCGACATCGTTGAATTCTTAGATTATGTAAAACATGTTGAATTTATTTATTTATTGTATGAAAGCATTTAATGCACTATAAAACATTTTATTGTAAATCTTTAAGAGATTCAAGATATTTCTAAAAGGATAGCTGAAGAACATAATGTAGGACGGATTCAATGAATCTGACCTAACCCTAAGATCTCTGAAGGAGATTAAGTGGCAAAAGGTGTATTGACCTAATAGAGGTAGTATTAAGGAAACCTAAGCGAGAGGTTGTTGTGAGAAGAAGTAGATGCTAGAAGTATTATTGACTATCTAAGCAAAAAAGGCTAAAGAAGAAGTGTTGTGATTGCTTGAAGGGTTCCGAGCATATCAGTGATGGAGACAAAAAAGGTTCACAGTTAGTAAGCCAGCATATGTGTATAGAATTGGATCTGATATTTGCAAAGTGAGTTGTATGTTTCTCATATCAATATTACTGCTACTTTCTAACCATTGTAACAGTCAAAATCCTTTTAACAAAGGTTGACCTAATAGTCATAGGTATAAATCCTTTGAACAAGGTTTCATTCTAATGGAGTGTATGTAAGTCCCATAACAAGGTGCACTTTTAACAAAGTGGTTTAAATCCTTTATTTGGGTCACACCTAACAGTGTGTTTGTAACCTTTGACAGGGTTGGCTTTTTATCGAGCTCACTTCATAAGAGTGAACATAATAGTAACATGTTACAAAGTGGTTTTTCCCTAATTGGGTTTCCACTATAAATCTTGGTGTTGATACTTGTGTAAATGTTTTGGTTTGAACATTTCTATGTTTTACAAGTTAGATGCTATTGGATAAGTGGACTACACTATTATATGTATCTGTTATGCAATCATTAATGACCGAGTAGGTGATGGTTATTAGATCTAATTTGTTGAAGAGTTTAAAGTTTGTTTTATACATCTGGACTTGAGAAAAACTGATTCAACCCCCCCTCTCTATTGTTCTAAATCATATTAACACATGCATAATTGTAGATGAGGATCAGTAATAGGGTTCTAGGCATTGCTTAGATCCTTTGGATCTAACCCTATCTTTTCCTTCTTTGTAGGTTTTGGATCATACAAGAGCATACTGGATTGAACCCCGGATCAACACTTCATTACATTAGGCAATATTTGGTAACTTCATTATTTATGTTCATCCACTTATGTATGTTTGCATTCATTCATATTCTTCTGAAAGCTGGCTATTAGCGACCATATATGATGATTCTTGATGTTTTTGGGTCATTTGATGAAAAGATGTAAAAGTTTCTTAAAAGTTTATATTTTTTATTTCAATTTTTAGAATCATGAAATGAATAAAATTTAAAAATAACAAATTAAGATAATCTTTTTCTTCACTTAAAAAAAAAACATAAAGCTCATAAAGCATGGTAAAAATATAAAACTCAAAAAGCATGGTAAAAGAGGGCCCTAACTGTGGTAAAATGGGAAAGTTGCCACCTTGCACTACTCTTCATATGGCAGCTGCTAAGGAATTATATTATAAAATTTCAAGGCATAAAATTTTATACTTTTTGACATCATAATTTTTTCTCCTTAGCATTGAGTTTACAATGTGGGGGAGTTGAAGAAAATATATGTACAGTTATAAAATTTCATGCCTTGAAATTTGGCATGAAATTTTATAACATAGTGCCTTAGCATTTGATCTTTATATGGCAGCCATGACTTGAGGTAGGCATTTGAGCTTTGTCTTCTCATTAACTCAATTTCATTTTGATGGCATTTGTTGATTTAATGGAAAAATATGAATGTTAATACTGGCATTGTTTATATCTTTGCATTTGCAATGCTCAATGACCCGCAAGCTTTGAGAGCTAGGGCATTGTTTCTATTACCTTCAAGGCATTGTGTGAAGTGTTTGATCTCTCTTTATTTGTTTTGTTATTGATATTCACTATATTGTACTCCTTGTTTATGATCATTTCATGAGGAAATATCTTGATGTCTCATGGGCTGCAAGCTAGGTCATCATACATTGTTTATGAGCTCATTGTTTAATACTAACATTATTTACATCTTTTCATTTGGAATGCTTGATGACCTATGAGCTTTGAGAGCTAGGGAATCGTTGCTATTACCTTCAAGGCATTGTGTGAAGTTTGATCTCTCTTTATTTGTTTTTTTGTTGATATTGTGGTACTCCCCATTTATGATTATTTCACGAGGAAATATCTTGATGGCTCATGGGCTGCAAGCTAGGGCATCATACATTGCTCATGAGCTCACTATTTAATACTGGCATTATTTACATCTTTTCATTTGGAATGCTTGATGACCTATGAGCTTTGAGAGCTAGGCCATCATTTATATTACCTTCAAGACATTGTGTGAAGTGTTTGATCTCTCTTTATTTGTTTTGTTGTTGATATTCACTATGTGGTACTCCCCATTTATGATCATTTCATGAGGAAATGTCTTGATGGCTCGAGGACTACAAGCTAGGGCATCATACATTTTTCATGAGCTCACTGTTTAATACTACCATTATTCATGAGCTTACTGTTTAATATCTGGCATCATGCAAACATACATTAATACATTTACTATTTTGAATTTGAGCTCGGGCATCATGCAATGTTATTGTTGTCATTGCATGCTTGTTGTTGTTGTGCACCATATATTGTTTTATACATTGTTTATTTCATTGAGACCATGAGCTTTGCATTTGTAATGTATTTTCTGTTATTGGATCAATGCTACCATGTTGTTGAGTCTGTATAAGACTTGCAAGGTTTTACCCCAAAATTTATTAGTAATAAAATAGACATCAGTAATAAAATAATACACTTACTATTTTGAATTTGAGCTCAGGCATCATGCAATGTTATTGTTGTCATTGCATGCTTGCTGCTATTGTGCACCATAACAGCAACAAGAATGCAATGTTATGAAATTTTGGGATTAAATTGGTGAGTTTGTATACTTTCTCCATTTTAAACTAATATATGACTTCAAAGGAGGAATTATGAAATATAGTTGTAGCCGGTTATCTCTTCTATAATGATGGAGGAGTCAAAGGTAATGATCAATGAGGTTACTGCTATTAGATCATACATATATTAATACACTTACTATTTTGAATTTGAGCTCAAGCATCATATATTGTTTTATACACTGTTTATTTCATTGAGACCATGAGCTTGGAATTTGTAATCTATTTCATGTTATTGGATTAATATTGCCATGTTGTTGAGGTTGTAGATGTCCTTTTATTGATCTTGTATAAACAACATATATACCATGTTGACTCACAGCCCATGAGGTGTTTCTTGATAACACATTTGACATCATACTTTTTGCTCCATTTTGGTCTTGATTTACTCACTGCATGCATATGTTTCCTAAGTGCACATGTTCTGTAGCATAGTTCATTTTAGAAGTGTATGGCTTGACTATGCACATGCATAATTATAGATGAGGATTAGTAATAGGATGCCAAGCATTTCTTAGTTCCTTTGGATCTAACCCTATCTTTTCCTTTCTTGTAGGTTTTAGATCATACAAGAACATACTAGATTGAACCCTGGGTCAACACTTCATTACTTCATGCAATATTTGGTACCTTCATTATTTATGTTCATCCACTTATGTATGTTTTCATTCATTCATATTCTTCTAAAAGTTGGCTATTAGTGACCATATAGGACCATTCTTGATATTTTTGGGTTATTTGATGAAAAGTTGTAAATAGGGACATTAGTAATAAAATAGGGATATCTTAATCTTTATGAGCTCAAATTCAAAATAGTAAGTGTATTATTTTATTATTGATGTCCCTATTTTATTACTGATGTCCCTATTTTGAAGTGTTTGATCATTTCTATTACCTTCAAGGAATTGTGTGAAGTGTTTGATCTCTCTTTATTTTTTTTGTTGTGCATATACCTTCTCTGATCAACTCTGATATGCACAGGTGATGAACATTCATATTTTCCTAAGCAGTACTATGAGCTTTCCTTCCAACACATGTACTATTGTGAAAATCATCACAAGTCCATTTGTTGTAGGAAAGCTCATAGTACACATGTCTGGATGTCTGGATGTTTTTCACCTATTCATATACCAAATGATGAATGCTCAATTGTTGTAATGGAAAAATTATTAGAACCGTCCATATAGGACCTTCATTATTTATGTTCATCCACTTATGTATGTTTACATTCATTTATATTCTTCTGAAAGTTGGCTATTAGGGACCATATAGGACCATTCTTGATGTTTTTGGGTCATTTGATGAAAAGATGTAATTAGGGACATCAGTAATAAAATAGGGATTGTTGTCATTGCATGCTTGTTGTTGTTGTGCACCATATATTGTTTTATACATTGTTTATTTCATTGAAACTGTGAGTTTGGTTTTTCTTTCAGAAGTGTATGGCTTGACTATGCACATGCATAATTGTAGATGAGGATTAGTAATAGGATGTCATTCATTGCCTAGATATTTTTTATCTAACCCCCATCTCTCTTTTCTTTGTAGGTTCTAGATCACACAGGGGCACACTAGATTCATACCCGAGTCAAAAATTCATCACTTCAGGCAATGTCTGGCACCCTTATTATTTATGTTCATCCTCTTATGTATGCATGTACTCTTTCATTTTCTTCTAAAAGTTATTTTCCTCGTATAGTATATACCAGTTATTTTTCATATATATACATGTAATATTTAGATGCAAAAATTTATTTTCCTTTACATGTATCTTTGCATGAAATGAACACAAATTAAACAAGATCATCTAATAATGCAAACTAGGGTACTATAGTCACTCATCTAGTAATTAGTTCCCCAAACCATTACTAAGGATTGAACATAAGTCTAAGTTCCAAAACCTATTGTTCTATGTGTATAAATAAAATTATGGTGCACAACAACAGCAAGCATGAAATGACAGCAATAACATTACATGATACCCGAGCTCAAATTCAAAATAGTAAGTATATTAATGTATGATCTAATAGAAAAAACCTCATTGATCATTACCTTTCACTCCTCCATCATTATAGAAGAGATAACTACCTACAAATAGGGCATCATGTATTTTTTATGAGCTCAATGTTTGAGCACCTAATGTCCCTATTTGATTGGCTGGTGCTCAAGCATTGAGCTCATAAATAATGCATGATGCCCTAGCTTGCATCCCATAAGCCATCAAGACATTTCCTCATAAAATGATCATAAACGGGGAGTACCACATAGTGAATATCAACAACAAAACAAATAAAGAGAGATCAAACACTTCACATAATATATGTTATTTTATAAGATTTTATTAAGTCTAAAATATTATTTATGAGCTCACTGTTTGATCACCTCATGTCCCTATTTGATTGGTCGATGCTCAAACAATGAGCTCATAAATAATGCATGATGCCCTAGCTTGCAACCTGCAATCCATCAAGACATTTCCTCATGAAATTATCATAAAGGGGGAGTACCACATAGTGAATATCAACAACAAAACAAATAAAGAGAGATCAAACACCTCACACAATATATGTTGTTTTATAAGATTTTATTAAGACTAAATATATTGTTTATGAGCTCACAGTTTGAGCACCTTATGTCCCTATTTGATTGGTCAGTACTCAAATAGTGAGCTCATAAATAATGCATGATGCCCTAGCTTGCATCCTACAAGCCATCAAGACATTTCCTCATGAAATGATCATAAATGGGGAGTACCGCATAGTGAATATCAACAACAAAATAAATAAAGAGAGATCAAACACTTCACACAATATATATTATTTTATAAGATTTTATTAAGACTAAATATATTGTTTATGAGCTCACTGTTTGAGCACCTCATGTCCCTATTTGATTGGTCGATGCTCAAACAGTGAGCTCATAAATAATGCATGATGCCCTAGCTTGCAGCCCGCAAGCCATCAAGACATTTCCTCATGAAATGATCATAAACGGGTAGTACCACATAGTGAATATCAACAACAAAACAAATAAAGAGAGATCAAACACTTCACACAATATATATTATTTTATAAGATTTTATTAAGACTAAATATATTGTTTATGAGCTCACTGTTTGAGCACCTAATGTCCCTATTTGATTGGTCAATGCTCAAATAGTGAGCTCATAAATAATGCATGATGCCCTAGCTTGCAGCCCGCAAGCCATCAAGAAATTACCTCATGGAATGATCATAAACAGGGAGTACCACATAGTGAATATCAACAACAAAACAAATAAAGAGAGATCAAACACTTCACATAATATATGTTGTTTTATAAGATTTTATTAAGACTAAATATATTGTTTTATGAGCTCACTGTTTGAGCACCTCCTGTCCCTATTTGATTGGTTGGTTCTCTATTTTTTATATTGATACTATTAGATCAAATAGGGACATTAGTAATAAAATAATACACTTACTATTTTGAATTTGAGCTCATAAAGATTAAGATATCCTACTGTTTTGAATTTTTATGTGCTTTGAGCCATTGAAATTTTTGTAATTTTGTAATTTTGAAAAAGAAAGTGTCATTTGTAATTTTTGTGAATTCGAAGAGTTGTCGCGAAGATGGCACTGCACTTTTGTGTGGTGCGAAGAGGAAATTTGAGTTTGGTGTGCGCGAAGAGGCCGACACCGTGTGGGAAGAGGGCACTGGCACTTGAGGTAGGCATTTGAGCTTTGTCTTCTCATTAACTCAATTTTATTTTGATGACATTTGTTGATTTAATGGCACAATATAAATGTTAATAGTGGCATTTTTTACATCTTATCATTTGGAATGCTCGATTACCCGCGATCTTTGAGAGCTAGGGCATCATTGCTATTACCTTCAAGGCATTATGTGCAGTGTTTGATTTCTCCTTATTTGTTTTTTTGTTGATTTCACTATGTGGTACTCCCCGTTTATGATCATTTCATGAGGAAATGTCATGATGGCTCATGGGCTACAAGCTAGGGCATCATACATTGTTCATGAGCTCACTATTTAATATTGGCATTGTTTACATCTTTTCATTTGGAATGCTTGATGACCTACGAGGTTTGAGAGCTAGGGCATCATTTCTATTACCTTCAAGGCATTGTGTGAAGTGTTTGATATCTCTTTATTTGTTTTGTTGTTGATATTCACTATGTGGTACTCTCTGTTTATGATCATTTCATGAGAAAATGTCTTGATGGCTCGCGAGATGCAAGCTAGAGCATCATACATTGTTCATGAGCTCACTGTTTAATATTGGCATTGTTCATGAGCTCACTGTTTAATATTTGGCATCATGCAAACATACATTAATACACTTACTATTTTTAATTTGAACTCAGGCATCATGCAATGTTATTGTTTTCATTGCATGCTTGCTACTGTTGTGCACCATATATTGTTTTATACACTATTTATTTCACTGAGACTATGAGCTTGGCATTTGTAATGTATTTTTTGTTATTGGATCAATGCTACCATGTTGTTGAGTCTATGTATGGCTTGACTATGCACATGCATAATTATAGATGAGGTTCAGTAATATGGTGATAGGCATTGCTTAGATCCTTTGGATCTAACCCCATATTTTCCTTCCTTGCAAGTTTTGGATTATACAAGAGCATAGTGGATTGAACCCTAGGTCAACACTTCATTACTTCAGAAAATGTTTGGTACCTTCATTATTTATGTTCATCCACTTATGTATGTTTTCATTCATTCATATTCTTCTAAAATTTGGCTATTAGTGACCATATAGGACCATTCTTGATGTTTTTGGGTCATTTGATGAAAAGATGTAAATAGGGACATTAGTAATAAAATAGGGATATATTAAGATTAATATCGTAAGTAAAACATTACACAATGGCATTTAGATTAAGTACAATATGAATTCACATGCCTTTAATTATGATACACTTTTGAAATTATCACTCATTGGTCATTTGACAATTCAAGATATAGGTATCAGAATATAAACTATTGTAAAAGAAAGAAACACATATGTATCATCATTTAATAAGCTCATGGACTGTAAGCTAGGGCATCATATAGCATTATTTATGAGCTCACTATTGAATACTGGGATTATTTACATCTTTTCATTTAGAATGGTTGATGACCTGTGAGGTTTGAGAGCTAGGGCATCATTGCTATTACCTTCAAGGCATTATGTGAAGTGTTTGATCTCTCTTTATTTGTTTTTTTGTTGATATTCACTATGTGGTACTCCCCGTTTATGATCATTTCATGAGGAAATGTCTTGATGGCTCATGGGCTGCAAGCTAGGGCATCATACATTGTTCATGAGCTCATTGTTTAATACTGGCATTGTTTACATCTTTTCATTTAGAATGATTGATGACCTGCGAGCTTTGAGAGCTAGGGCATCATTTCTATTACCTTCAAGGCATTGTGTGAAGTGTTTGATATCTCTTTATTTTTTTTGTTGTTGATATTCACTATGTGGTACTCCCTGTTTATGATCATTTCATGAGGAAATGTCTTGATGGCTCGTGGGCTGCAAGCTAGGGCATCATACATTGTTCATGAGATCACTGTTTAATATCTGGCTAGGCCATGTAAATGGTACTAGGCCAACCCAATCAGCCCAACAAAATCTGTCATGTTTATCTTTGTCAAATACACTCGTTCACCATTTTGTTCTTATTCTTCACACAAATATTGCATCAAAACTAATTGTAAACAATGATTCAAAGAAAAAAGAAACAACTACAATAGATCAGACCCCAAAAGAATATAGTCAACTACAATAGTTCACAAAATAATATATGGTGCACAACAGCAACAAGTATGCAATGACAACAATAACATTGCATGATGCCCGAGTTCAAATTCAAAACCGTAAGTGTATTAATGTATGAGCTAATAGAAGCAACCTCATTGATCATTACCTTTCACTTCTCCATCATTATAGAAGAGATAACTACCTACAACTAGGGCATCATGCATTGTTTATGAGATCACTGTTTGAGCACCTCATGTCCCTATTTGATTGGCTCGTGCTCAAACAGTGAGCTCATAAATAATGCATGGTGCCCTAGCTTGCAGTCTACAAGCCATCAAGACATTTCCTCATGAAATGATCATAAACAGGGAGTACCACATAGTGAATATCAACAACAAAACAAATAAAGAGAGATCAAACACTTCACACAATATATGTTGTTTTATAAGATTTTATTAAGACTAAATATATTGTTTTATGAGCTCACTATTTGATGAATGGTATAGATGTAAATGTGGTAGATCTAGTGTTTGATGAATGGTATACACGTATTTTGAGTCCACTTCCCTCCTATCATCCCCATGAATCACTAAAACTAACAGAAATGGAATCATCCATTGACTTTGATCACTTATCTAATCTAGTACAATCAGGTAAATTTTCCACATACAAATAATCTCAAATTTGTCAAAAAAATGGTCAGCGCTCCCCTCAAGATTCATGACATGGCTTAACCACCTCTTATGTCTTCTATAAGTCTAGTGGTTGTATCAGGCATTAACAGGTTGATCTTTTGGTGCAATGGCAACCACTACTTGTAACAAGTGGTATCAGAGCTTGGTCACAGGTTTGAATCCCCTTGGGTAACACTGAGGGGGAGATTGTTGTAAAAATGGTCAGCGCTCCCCTCAGGATTCGTGACATGGCTTAACCACCTCATGTGTCTTCTATAAGTCTAGTGGTTGTATCGGGCATTAACAGGTTGATCTTTTGGTGCAACGGCAACCACTACTTGTAACAAAATTTAGTACTTTATCATAAATATTCAGTAAACCAATGTCCTCATTATGTTTATATCATTATAGGATATGTTTTTGTTGTTATTGCACCTGAAGATAATGAAGAAGGGACAAATTATTTTTTGTGTCATTGTAATGAGGCAAAAAATAAATTGGATCACTCAATTATCGATGGTGAAGAATTAAAATACCCTATAGGAGTAGTGGTTGTAACTGGTACATGGCTTAGATGGTATGCTATGAAGAACCCTAGGTTGTGGTTGTTCGATGATTGGGAGACACACAGAAATATTCTTCATTATTCAAACCTCATTGTTACATAAAATGTCCACTTGATCACATATGGGGGAAGACCACATAATAAAACTCTTTGGAAGTTTCGTGAGTCAGACCATGAGGCAATACTTGAGACAATCAAGGGTAGGGAAGATCCAATTGGTTCATTAGACTAAATGGAGATACAAAATATTGTAATGTCAAATTTATATAGAACTGTAAATTGGGTGGACTATAAATTGCTCATGCATTACCCCATATGTATAATGAGAAGTTTGTAAGATTTAATGACAACCTTTCTCTTCTATTTTTTGGGGCAATACCAGAGGTTTTCTCTACTCATCTCTTTCTTCTGGTGCTCCTAATGAGCATAGAGAGAGGCCAGGGAATCTTACAAGCCTAAAATGTTGGTATATCAGTATATGGCCTCATAATTACTAAGCCAAAGGGGTTTTCTAATTCGAAAGACTTAGCAACCTCCAGGGCCATTTTCTTTTCTATTGCGTTAACAGGACATCTGCTAGAAAATTATGATTGCACATCCCTCTACTCATCTCTTCAATTTTTGTTTTCATAGATTTCACCATCTAACGTTCCTTTTCGATAAGAGATGGATGGAAATGTTCATGAATCTTGGAAGAATGGTTGTGAAAAAGATATTTTTGTTTTTCATTCTAACAAGATCTAGAGTGATTTTGAGTCACAGAGGAAATGCCTTGATCCTTCCACAAGTGTTATTCCGATGAGTTTTGATCACTTGATGAACACAAAATTATCTTTTGAGTTGAAAAGAAAATCAACAGAAGATGTTGAAAATGAAGTGAAAAAACCTAAGGTTTCTTCTCAACGTAAGTAAAATCCTTTCTCTCAATGAAAGATTAAAGTCTTTCCAAACTCATTTCTCCCAAATTATGGGAAACTCTAAACTTACCATTTGAATAACCAAAAGTTTTTATTTGTATGCAGGCCATTCTTTTGAGAGTCATGAACATTTTCATCCATCTCTTACTGAAAAGGAACATCAGATGGTGAAATCTATGCAAACAAAAATTGAAGAGATGAGTAGAGGGATGTGTAGTCATAATTTTTCTACCAGACATCCTGTTAACGCAACAAAAAATAAAATGGCCCTAGAGGTTGCTAAGTCTTTCAAATCAAAAACCCCTTTGGCTTAGTAATTATGAGGCCATATAGTATATATCGATATTTTAGGCTTGTAAGATTCCTTGGCCTCTCTCTATGCTCATTAGGAGCACCGGAGGAAAGAGATGAGATGAGACAACCTCCGGTATTGCCCCAAAAAATAGAAGAGAAATGTGGTCATTAAATCTTACAAACTTCTTGTTATACATACAGGGTAATTCATGAGCAATTTACAGTCCACCCAATTTACAGTGCTATATAAATTTGACATTACAATATTTTGTATCTCCATTTAGTCCAATGAACTAATTGGATCTGGCCTACCCTTGATTGTCTCAAGTATTGCCTCATGGTCTGACTCATGAAAATTCCAAAGAGCTTTATTATGTGTTCTTCCCTCATATCTGATCAAGTGGACATTTGATGTAATGATGAGGTTTGAATAATGAAGAATCTTTATATGTGTCTCATAATCCTTGAACAACCACAACCTAGGGTTCTTCATAGCATACCATCTAAGCCATGTACTAGTTACAACCACTACCCCTATAGGGTATTCTAATTCTTCACCATCGATAACCGAGTGATCCAATTTCTTTTTTGCCTCAACACAATGACACACATAAAGAACATGCACATAAACATGACAAATAAGAAACATAAATGTAGATATCACAATAGTTGAGAAACATAAATGTAGGCATCATGGTCACAATTTTTTGGAGACACAACATAATTGAATGGTATACCTAGATGATGCAACACAACTATATATCACTCCTCTGGTTCCAAGTTTACACTGTGGTAAATAAACTCATAGATAAAGAATAAATTTAGAGAGTGGAGGAGAGTGATAATGATCAAAATAATAAAGGGTCCCTATATTATTTTGTTAGTTATCACTCTCCTCCTGCGCTCTCTAAATTTATTTTTTATCTATGGGTTTTGGTTTACTCCAATGTCGACTTGGAACTGGAGGAGTAGTGGTTGCATTGCATTATCTGGGTATACCACTCAATTATGTGTTTCCAAAAAATTGTGACCATGATGCCTACATTTATTTTTCTTAGTTGTTGTGTCCCAAGACCCCTTATGACCCTTTACGATCCCTAACAATACATATTAGAGGTCTTAAATTGTTGTAAAGGGCCATAAGAGAGTCTTAGGAGGGGTCAGATGAGCTTCCACCTTCACGTGGTTGGCCCTGTTAAGTAGAGAATGTTAAACTATTATCAAAACAAAGAGAAGCTCAATAATTTAAGATCTCAATCCATGTATGACAAATATATCGATCCATCTCAATGGCTACCAAATCAAAAAATCTCTACCAAGAACCCAGTCGCAAAGAAACACCACAGACCGCACCGTGAACCCGCTATGAAGAGGCATCCAATCTCTCATAAGTCACATCAAATGACCCACTTTCTGTAATCTATGTCTCTCAACTCAGTTCACCAAGAAAAATACTTCTCCCAAGTCATCACAGACACCATAGTGATCTACGAATCTCCAATGTGCAAGTTCTGCATGTCGCTCTCTTATCACATCTAACTCAATAATCCATGAGCCACTATCGAATCTACTGCAAAGTCATCTCTGAATGATCCATAACCAAATTACAAGAAGGAGCTAGATCTACAAGAACACCCTTCTGAATCGATACCAACTCGATTGACAAATATATTTTTTTTTTTAAAAAAAACTGATTTGTGTCACAATTCTGATGGCATAAAATAGTGATGGTTATCTATCAAAACAATCTAACATCCATCTATCACATGTACAACATTGTTGCCGGTAAAAAAACTATAAACGATGGATAGCCATTGTAAAATTTTGATGGGTCTCCATCACATGTACAACATCATTGTCATTAAAAACTACCAATGATGTATAGTCATCGCACACTTCTAATGGCTATCTGTCACACTGATAGCATCTTCGTCAGCAAACAAATTACAAATGACGACAACCTGTCGGAAGGTTCTGATGGATCGTCATCATTTTTATTTTTTGCAAGGGGTAGGCATCGCAATCAAGATGGCCACAAATAGGTCTGATACCAGGTTCACCTTGTTGGCACCCCCTTCTTGCAACATCCATTATCATCGTAATTATGATGCCAATCAAAACCATCAGTTTTTATGACTACAAAACTGTGACATCAGGTGGTGTTGTTATATCGACGAGAAACCGTCCCAATTCAGATGACCTACCATCAGAAAAAGGTCTCAAATGTACTAGTGAGCATTCCAAATGCAAAGATGTTGATGGGTATGGTGGTTTACTGTTGTGGATGCATCATTTGGAAATGATGCCATAGAAACACTAGATGGAACAACAACATCTGGTGTTGATATTGCACTATTTGGATGATCCAGTCACAACATTGATTCACCAGGTGATCATAGATACATAAATGCAGCCACCTACTTCTTCTTTCAGTGTTGATCTCCTTTTTGTGCTTCCATTCTTTCTTTCTTTTGTATTCTGATAACCCTAAAGGGTTCAATGTAGGGCTTCATTTGGATTCCAACACCTATACACTACACATGTTCCCAAGTGAATTTTCCTGAGTGCACATGTTTTGTAGCATAGTTCCTTTTAGAAATGTATTTCTTAGATATGCACATGCATAATTATAGATGAGGATCAGTAACAGGGTGGCATGCATTGCTTAGATCCTTTGGATCTAACCCCATCTCTTCCTTCCTTGTAGGTTCTAGATCATACATGAGCATATTAGATTGAACCTCGAGCCAACACTTCATTACTTTAGGCGATGTCTATAATACCCCAAAAATGGGTTATAGGTTCATTAACCTCCTATATCAATAATTCAAATGAAATTGACGTCAAAGTCCTAACCTAAGGCACATCTGCACATCAAGTTATCAAAACCCTCATTGATTATCTTAATTCTGCATCGGAGAATATTCCTTGAATATTCCTAATTTATCTAATTATCTTTAATTAAATATTATTTGATGATAAATCTCATTTATCCTAAATTTGATTAATTGAATATTCTGAATATTTAATTAATTAGATTAATACTACCACTTAATTATTTAATTAGATTTAATTTTATTTATTCTTAATAAATATTATTTTTATTTGACAATAAATCAAAATTCCTACAGACAATAAATTGGATATTTATTTAATTGATTTAAAATCAAAGTTGTCAAATTTAATGATTTAATTGGAATAAAGTTTGATTTAATAATTGATTAACCCATAAATCAATTGTTTTAATTCAAAAATCAATTAAGTTGAGAATAAATCACTTTATTTTTAAATTAATTTATAATTAAATCATGCACAATTAGAAAAGCAGGCAACTAGAAATTAACAATCAATTTTTAAAATTGAAACTCAACATCTGATGATGAGTTGAAATTTTATCTAAAACTCTATTTTGAGTAAAACTCTACTTTTGCATAATTTTTGTGAGTTAATTATCTTTGATTTCCTGATAACTCAAAAATCAAACTGAGTTTATCAAGAGTGATTTATGGCTTTTCTCCTGCATCCTCAAAGCTCGAGATTTCTATAAAATCAAGGCTTAGCTCTTCATAATCATCAACACTCAAATTTGCACAATTACTCTGGTGAATTGGCAATTGAAGGATTAAGCACTTGTGATAGACGATTTGTGAGATCTTTCATAGTTGATCATTTAGTTTTTGCATAGTTTCATACCATAGTTTTCATATTCATTCATAGCATTCTTAGATTAAATCTGCACTCAATCTCAAATTTCATTCATTCTACATTAATTTCATATAGTTTTCATATTATTGCATAGAAAATACAAAAATATAAAATAATCTGCATTCATTTCATATCCATCTTTTGCATTCAAATCCTTCATTTAGGTGTTGCATTGTCATTGATCTTGATTTCAATCTAAGAACATCATACTCGCACCTACTAGAAGGTAGTAAATCGCCTGGTTAGCATAGTTTTAATTATTTGTCAGATTTCAGTTTTTGCTAACCTCCAATGTTTTACTGAAGTGTTGTGTCTACAGCTAGGTACAAAATTCACACACACACTTCTAGCACCCACCGTGGGGACCTGAAATGGGTTTCTATTCTATTTTATCAAATTTCTATCATTTTTCTCGAACCCACAACCACAGGGTTAATTTTTGTGAGTTTTGTGATAAATTTTTGGGCTATTTTTTTAGAAATCTGACTGATGTTTTTATTGGGACATGCACATATGACATGATATAGATCCAAAATTTATATTTATGGAAAGTTATTTGAGTTAGCTTTCATTTTTCATTGGTTTGGTTTAATTTCATTTTTATTTTCAAAAGTTATGATCATTTTAGTGAAGACTGGTCTGAACCTGATTTTATAAAATCTGACTAATGTTTTTATTGGTACATGCACATATGACATGATACAGATCTGAAATTTATATTTATAGAAATTTATTTAAGTTATCTTTTATTTTTCATTAGTTTGGATTAATTTTGTTTTGATTTGCAAAAGTTATGATCACTTTAGTGAAGACTGGTCTGAACCTGATTTTATGAAATCCGACTGATGTTTTTATTGGTACATGCACATATGATATGATACAGATCCAAAATTTATATTTCTAGAAAGGTATTTTAGTTAAATTTCATTTTCCATTAGTTTGGATTAATTTAATTTTGATTTGCAAAATTTATGATCATTTTAGTGAAGACTGGTCTGAACCTGATTTTATGAAATCCAACTGAAGTTTTTATTGGTACATGTACATATGACATGATACAGATCCAAAATTTATATTTTTGGAAAGGTATTTGAGTTAACTTTCATTTACCATTGGTTTGGATTAAATTTTTTTTTATTTGAAAAATTTATTATCAATTTAGTACAGACTGGTCAGAATCTGATTTTTTATGACAAGTTTTTTGATTATCAAATGACATATTATCTTTGACTAACCTGATTTTCTACCACATGGGGTTGACAAGCTGTGTTTCTTTTTTTATGGATTTTTATAACATTGGGTTTCATGTACAATAATAGGTAATTTTTTCATAACAGTGGTTTGCAGGTGTAGGTGTAGGTACATCCTGTGGGTACAAAAGATAGAAGACAAATGCTCAAAAATTGCTAAAACAGGTAAAATCTACTAAGCGCGTTGTGAGGAACTCAGGTATTCTATTACATCTAATAACACTTCATTTTGGGACATAAAAAAAACTCTCTTGTGTCAAGCTTGAGTGCTTTTATAGCTTTCATAATTCACACTTTAGTTTTGGGCTCTAAAATAAACATAAATTTGTTTTTTGCATATTTGTTACACATAGTAATTAGGCCCTATGAACACTATTTGTGGATGATCTTGAGAGAGTGGGATTCTTTCTCTTGTTCATGCATGTGAATCTCTTCTTAACAAAGGATCCCCTTGTAGGTAGGGAGGATACTCAGATTGTCTTGCGTTCTACTGGGTTTGTAGTCCTTAGCTTTTGATTGATACATTCTCTCTCTGGAGAGGTTGATAGATCATAAGCGGTTGACATCATAGATCTTTGTGAGATAATTTTGGTCTTAGTATGTCAGATTAATCTATCTACTTTGTCTTGGTGAATTGAAGAGGTTAGGGGATTATGCTCTACTTCCTTTTTGGATAGTACCAGAAACCCAGATCCTTGAATCTGATCTAGTCCTCCTATGGTATCTTTTGTGAGTCACCTTTAGAGAGGGTTAACCGTAGTGGACATTCTCTTAATTGGGTCAACCACGTGCATAGAACCTTAAGCGGTAATAGCCATTTTCATCATGGTAGAAAAAAATACTATATAAATGTCCTTGTGGAGGAAATCTTCACAGGTGTGGTCTCTTGTTGGGCTATCAGATCTCCCTAGCAGCTCCTAATTGATTAAATTCTCAGACTGTGTCAAAACCCCAGTGCACCTGGATTGGAGTTCACCCTCTTGAGATCACAAATGTTGCAGAGTCAAACCATTACTACAAACCCTAGTGAGGCCAAATTTTTTTATTTTCTAGGAATATGTGCATTATTGAAAAACTTTTGAGGACATACACAGTTAGCACTTCTAGGGATTAGCACAATAAGTCATTATTGCTTGTTCATGCACAAGGTTACTTTTTCCCTTGTTCATTGTTTTCAGATGATTTCTTGCTTCCCTTGCTTGTTGTTTTGCGTGCTTGATATCTACTTGGTTGTTTGAGACAGATTATTACACAGATCTTCAAACCTGGACAGAAAAAATTACAAACCAACTGATACTGAAAAATTAAAAAATTACAAATCTAAAGAAAAAATCCTTTCTGGTGTCAAAAGTCATCCTAAAACAAAGTCAAAGTCAAAGTTGTCAAAGATTGGTCAAATTTGTCAGAAATCTAGTTTTTTTACAACAAATCCCAAATTTTGTCAAAATAGCGAGCTGATTCGTGTCATTTCTAATCTTCCTTGGTCAGGCCGGGGTTAGATCTTAGGTGCTATGACATGTTGCTCAACATCTAAATGAACTTAAATGGTATCAATTTGCACAAAATGACTCTTGGTCTTCTTTCTTCCACATTTCCCATGTCTTCCTAGTCTCCCATTTCCATCCTTTCTCTTCTTCCTTCATGCTTCTTCCTCTTCTTCCTAAAATTTTCACATCTTCTTGATTCTTTTCCTCTTATTATCTAGTCTATCTTCTTCTATTCATCTCTTTTGTCACTCCTATGCTTGATTCCTCCTCTTTCAGAACCATGAATTTCAACTATCTTGTTATGGAACCTCTCTTGAAAATGGATGATCTCAAACTCATTGCTCAATTTGAAGAGTATTATTCCTCCAAAAATCCCATGAGTGATAAGTTTATGATAGAAATAAAAGAAAAAATAATTAAATTAGATACCTTTTTTAGGATCATACGCATGATCCTATCATGACCTCCTTCTTCCAAATGTCTTTCATCTTCTAAGTCTTTTCATTCTTCCTCATCTTCCAATTCTTCTTCCTCCACTGGGTCTTCACCTTCCTCTTCTCCATGATCTCGTTCCTCTTCTACTTCTCCCAAGAGTCTTACTTCTCTTCTCAAGACATACCATAGTGAGCAATGTGACAATCCTTATGATACATCTTCCATGAAGAGTAACATACCCATCTTTGATGACTATGATGATGGACAATGTAGTGATACCTATGACACATCTACTCCTAAGAGTCCTCCTAGTCATGTTCTCATGCTTATTGGAAATGGGACGTCACATTGGATAGATCGTGATGGTGATCCATATGATTCTAATTTTGAAAGAGACTTTGATGATTTCTGTGAACAATACCTAGATGATACATCTAGTTTGCTTGAGGAAGAGAAAGCTTGCCATGCTAATTATAAATGTAAATACTATAAGAATCTCTCCTCTAAGAATTCTCATTTTGAAAATAAAGATTACACTCCCAAGAAAGATCATGTTAATGTTGAACCTTTGTCTTGTGATGATTCCCTTCCATCCCCTACTTCCTCCAATACCCATACATTTCCTAAAGCTTCCAAGCCTATCAAATCTTTCACAAGTCCTTCATCCACCAAAGGTCCTAATACTTTTCATGCAGTTTCCTATAGTTATCCTCAAGGGCTACTTCTTAAAGAAACTCAAGCTAACCTTCACTTGGCTGTAAATACTTTCAATAATGCTATACCTAAAGAGCCTAAGCCTTTATATGCTATAATTCCTACTTCAACTAGTCCTCCACCATCTCTTCCAAAGTCTTCCATACAATCCCAACATGCTTCCTTGTCCTTAGAAGTGGCTCCATGTCAAGAGGACTCCAAAAATGATAAAGAAAAGAACATAAAAAAAGATCAAGATCAAGAACCCTCCATGTCATCCACTCTATTTCATGATGTCTCTTATATTTTCCATGGTTCTTTTGATCCTGTACACCCTTTCTCATTCATTCCACCATGTCTTAAGTCTTCTCCTAAGCAAGATCAAGCTACTACTTACATCATTGAGTTTATTGACAATCAAAATAACCTTACTACACTTGCACTTTCCAAAGATGATACTTCCATTAAGGTTATTAAAACTAATGTTGTTACTTCCAATGTTAAGCCTATTGAAAATCAAGAAAAAAATTGTACTCTTGTGCTATCCAAAGCTCCGTGTCAAGATCAAAGTCTTCCATCTTCTTGTTCTATCACTCCATGTTCGCTTCCACTTTCTACTCTTCCTAAGTCTTTTCAAGCTCCGAATAGTCCTATCAAAGAATTTTCTCCTATTCCAGATGTTCATGATACTATTGAAAATTCTAATGCTCACTCTAAAGATGTTGATGTCCTTGGTTGTCATATAGATGTTGATGAACTTATTGATTATCCTTTTGTATCTTCCACATCCATCCTTGGACCTCCTCCACCAATACTAAGAGCTTCACGTCTTCCTTCCATCTTGGTCCCTTATGTCCCTTCACTTTCCCCTCCTAACTCTCCTAATTTTCCATCCATCCTAGGTCCTTACATCCCTCCATCTCCTATCTTTCCTCAAGATCAACATAGATTCATACCCTTGAATCATTTTCATCCACTCACCCATCTAAACCTATCATATCCTGCCTCTTCTTCTACAAGTCCCAAGTCTTTTGGAAGTAACTTGAATGTTCAATACAAGAAAAAGAAACAATACAAGAATCCATTAAAAAAAGAAGATCACCATGTCTCCTCTAATTAACATGGAGGCATAAATTCAAAAGAGATATCTAATAAAAAAACTACAAGACAAGTATGGGTTTCAAAATCCATCATTGAAGATATTCTCTCTAAATCATCAAAAAGAAATGAAAAGCCTACGGCTATATGGATTCCAAAATCTCTCTTGAAAAAGTTTGATGTTGAGCAACAAGTGAAGTTGACATTCAAGCTTCCAAAGACTTCCACTTCTTCTTCTTCCAAAAACATTCTTCCATTCCATGTGCCTAAACCACAACCTCTACTATCCATTCACCATATTCCTTCACATATTCCTCCATTCACATTTCCTCCATCCTCTCACCACCCTTCAATGTGTGTGTTGATCTCACCTTCCTTTCCATCTACCCTTTCACAATCCTTCCATTCATTATCGATCTACCTTCTATCATTTTTTCTCACTTGCCTATTCCTCCTATCTTCCAACCTCACTCGCTTTACATAAAACTTTATCCTCCATTTTTCTCTTCCATCTTCCTTTCCCTATCAACATCTTTGAGCATATCTTTTTGAATCCTTGGCTTATCATGGTTTATCCTTTCAAGGAGCATTATCTAAAAATCTTTCCTTCTTCCAAAAAAAAAATTTGAAAATGTGCCTTGGTGAAAACCTGGAAACAGGTGCCTTGGTAGCAAAAGTAAAGAGAAATAAATTCATCTTATGGTGAAAACCACTCACTTGTGTCTCCCTGGATAAGTACCATGATGAAAACCTGGCAATCATGCATCATGCATAGTTCTTCTACATATTTCATCTATTCCATCTTCTCTTTTTGATCTTGACAATATTGATCTATACATGAACATTTGGCTATCTTGTGAGCTATCTTACGACAATCTTGCTTTCATTCCCTTCCTATTTAGCCTTCATATTTATTTTCCTCCATTCATTCTAGCCTTTTGCTATCATTTTCCCTTTTTATCTTGATCTAATAAAAAAAGAGTAGAACACGATGATTTGAAACCTCTTGACATGTCTACTCCTCTAGACTACATCCTTTCCTTCTTTGGCATTACACTTTTGTGACTTATCTTATGTTGGCCTTTCATTTTCTTGTCCAAATGTGCTTTACATGACAATTTTTCTCTAGCTTAGGTACCCTTGAGGAGTTTTCCCTTAAAGATTTATTCCCTTCATTCTCCTTCATTCTCTTGTCTTCCATCTCTTACACTAGCTTGCTAATCCCTCTTGTTCTCCATTTTGATAGACATTGGGACTACATGATGTGATCTTGCTTGGGAGTTTGATGCCCATTCTATCTAGGGGCATCCTTTGTACATACTGATTAGTACTACCTATTGAGGTTGAAATCCTATCACTAAGAATGAGAATGCATGGTCTAGTAACTGATGATGACTACATAGTGTCTAGGTTGCAAGAACTTGAACTACTAGATGAGCATAGACAAGAAGCGTATGATCATCTTAGAGTGTATCAGAAAAGAATGTCTAGAGACTACAACAAGAAAGTCAAACACAGAGAATTTTAGGTTGGCGATCTAGTCTTGAGAGAGAACCCTAAAAATCAATCACATAGAGAATGCAAGAGGAAGTTTGAATCCAACTGGCTGGGTCCCTTTTTTATTACTGCTACTTTCAACTCTAGAGCCTATCAACTCTCAACGACTAAAGGAGAATAGCTCTAAGAACCAATCAACATTGTCCATCTGAAGAAATTCTATGCCTAAGGCATTCAGTATTTAAAAATGTCTTTAAAAAATCATAAAAATATGAAAAAGTCCTGAAAAAATGAACATCTTGGTGAAAACCTAGCATTAGGTGCCTTGATGATTCACAAAAATATCAAAAAATATCAAAAGTAAAAAAAAAATTGAAAAAATGAAAAATACAAAAAAATGAGAAAAAGAAAAAAGTGTCTTGGTGAAAATCTTGAAACAAGGGCCTTGGTAGCAAAAATAGAATCTCTGCCAAGATGGTGAAAACCCAGCAAATGGGCACCACTTGTTTCAAAATACTCCATCTATCAGCGTAATCTTGGTCTTTCCCAGCTTTCAATCTGCTTTAGTCTGTATATATCCTTGTTTCAATAAAGTCGGTATGTACACCAATTACCTCAAGCGTCTATATCCTATCAATGCTTAACACTTGGGGGCAATCAATGTCATATCATATGGCCTCCAATGTATCTTATACGTGTCATATCCAATTAGAGTCCTTTGAAGCTTCATTTGAGTTGGTCAGTCGGTCTCATCTCTAGAAAGGATTTTGCATCTACAACAACACAATCAAACATCAAACTGAAAATAATCTATGCTTTTGCATGCTTTTATCTCCTTGTATGATTACTGATTCACATTGATATTTTTGCATATTATGTCCTTTCAAGCTCTTCGATGATGTCCTTTATAGGATTTAGAGAGTGATGATTGGGGGCATAATCTTTTTTTTTGTTTTCTGCTTGTATGTGAAAATCTAACAACTTTGAAAATTTTGGATTGAAATGGTGTCCGTCTGTAAGAGCCTCTATCTTGAATTGGATGGCCATGAGTACCTCGACCATTGATACCTAGAAAATTCAAGGAAGTTTGATCTAACTATTGTATTTTTGAGTGAGTTCTTTCTCCTACTGTGAAGCATGATCTTACCTAAGGATGTGAATGATAAAGGGTCACTATGGGTAATTCACATTGGATTTAGGATGATCTCTTGACTATTTGATGTGTTTGTTTGTGAGGTGTATTCTGGTCATCAAAATGTTTATGTTTTGATGCTTATACAAATTGCTAGATCAAAATGGACATGATATTCAGGTCATCCTGGTGTTTGTGCCTTGGTGCTTATATCTAATCTGACATTTCAAAAATAAAATCAATATTCATATGTCCATGGTTGCCTAACCAATGGGTGTTGTATTGATTCCTGCACATACAAATCAATATTCATATGTCTATGGTTTCATAACTAGTAGGTGTTGTATTGATTTATCTGGTTACCTAAAAAGTTCAATGATGACAACAAATCAACACATGATCAGTGACTAGGTCCTAGGTCCTAGGTCCTATGTTTGCATTTCATTTTGCACTTTGCATGATCTCACAAATTGCTTGAACACTTAAATGATTCTTCAAAAACAAAAATGCTAAACATGACACAAGGACTAAGCATTGTATGAAGGTTCCTCCAATGAAACAGCAAGTAGAATCCTTTTTCGGGATCAAAATCAAAATCTGAGATCAATATTAACTACTTGCATAATCAACCTTCAATCATCACAGAAATCTAGAATTCAACTTAACTGATTATCTAACATCAAACTCTTGAAATTTCAACTTGGTCAACCATGGTCAACTCATGGTCAAACCTAGTCAAACTTGGTCTCCAAGACCTCTAAATGATGCAGAATGTGTTCTCAGGCGTATATAATCACTCTTCAAATCAATTAGCATCCTTCTAAAACTATTCAACGCTAAATTTTCTTGTTAGATTTCAATTTTTATCCTGAAGGGGGCATGGTATTGGATATCATTAAAGTCTGTAACTCAATCTTTGTCAATCAAATATTTCTTTCAGTAATCAAGACAACAACCACATCTAGTTTCTGATTCATCTAAAGTCCTTGTCACTTGGGGCATATCAGATTCACAGAGATCCATATCAATCTGGTATCCTAAATCTATCTTGTAAACTATATCAGCTTTTGTAACTATCGGTTCATTAGCGTCATTTCCTTGGTTCTTCATAACTGATGGGTTTAGGATGTGATACCAATATGATTCATACAAGGACATTGAGGTCTAGAATCGGTCACTCACTTCTTCGCAATCATAAGGTTTAGAATCAGGCATTTTGACACTTCTTCATAATCACCAGTTCATTGTTGATATAGCTAGCATCATCTTGATTCCTGGTCATTCTGGGCCTGGGTCGGTATCTCTTTTCCAATCTCTCAATCAGTTTCTCTCTCAGAATTGGTTAATCTTTCATCTTTCAAATGAGTTTCATACATCTTTATCAAACACAGACTATTTTTTGAACCACTACGCTTTGCTCAGTGATTCAAAGAGGGGCAAAATGTAATACCCCCAAAATGGACTATAGGTTCATTAACCTCCTATATCAACAATTCAGACAAAATCAACATCAAAGTCCTAACCTAAGGCACATTTTCACATCAAGTTATCAAAACCCTAATTGATTATATTAATTCTGCATCGGGGAATATTCCTTGAATATTTTTAATTTATCTAATTATCTTTAAATAAATATTATTTGGCGATAAATCTCATTTATCCTAAATTTGATTAATTGAATATTCTGAATATTTAATTAATTAGATTAATATTTCCACTTAATTATTTAATTAGATTTAATTCTATTTATTCCTAATTAATATTGTTTTTATTTGACAATAAATCAAAATTCCTACAAATAATCAATTGGATATTTATTTAATTGATTTAAAATCAAAGTTGTCAAATTTAATGATTTAATTGGAATAAAGTTTGATTTAATAATTGATTAACCCATAAATCAATTGTTTTAATTCAAAAATCAGTTAAGTTGAGAATAAATCACTTTTTTTTAAATTAATTTATAATTAAATCATGCACAATCAGAAAAGAAGGCAACTAGAAATTAATAATCAATTTTTCAAATTGAAACTCAACATTTGATGATGAGTTGAAATTTTATCTAAAACTCTATTTTGAGTAAAACTCTGCTTTTGCATGATTTTTGTGAGTTAATTATCTCTGATTTCCTGATAACTCAAAAATCAACCTGAGTTTATCAAGAGTAATTTATGGCTTTTCTCATGCATCCTCAAAGCCCGAGATTTCTATAAAATCAAGGCTCAGCTCTTCATAATCATCAACACTCAAATTTGAACAATTACTCTGGCGAATTGGTGATTGAAGGATTAAGCACTTGTGATAGGTGATTTGTGAGATCTTTCATAGTTGATTATTTAGTTTTTGCATAGTTTCATACCATAGTTTTCATATTCACTCATAGCATTCTTAGATTAAATTTGCACTCAATCTCAAATTTCATTCATTCTACATTAATTTCATAAAGTTTTCATATTATTGCATAGAAAATACAAAAATATAGAATAATCTGCATTCATTTCGTATCCATCTTTTGCATTCAAATCCTTTTTTTAGGTGTTACATTGTCACTAATCTTGATTCCAATCTGAGAACATAATACTTGTACCTACTAGAAGGCAGTAAATTGCTTGGTTAGCATAGTTTCAATTATTTGTCAGATTTCAGTTTTTGCTAACCTCTAATATTTTACTGAAGTGTTGTGTCTACAGCTAGGTACAAAATTCACACATGCGTTTGGTACCTTCATTATTTATGTTCATCCACTTATGTATGTTCTCATTCATTTATATTCTTCTAAAAATTGTCTATACTCATATTCTTCGTGTCTAAATCTTCCAATTATGATCAATTTAATGTTGTAAATCTTGACATAGAATTCGATATCAACTTGTCATATATCTATTCTAAATGATATAAATCCATTTGAATAAACATACATGCCAACCATTTGACAAAATATCCACATCAAATCTAGAGCAATACATTAATTTTATAGTGAATTCATTATTTATAATTCAGTGGTAACAGCTCAATGTGTTTGAACTCAAGAATACCCCTTGGTTTCCTACAAAGTGTTTGGAAAACTCTATCAGAAAATTAAAAGTTTGGTCGAAGTAAGTGTATACATGAAGGATGAAACACATAGGAAGCAATGAGAAGCTATACCTAAAGTTAAATTTACAAAGTAACATATGTTGGAGATTTGCCAGCAAGCCAGTGCTGACTGTATGTTTGTCATTGATGAAAACATATGGTAAGTAGCATGCATGGAAGACTTATTTAGTAAGCTTTTAGTATATGTAGCATGGATATGTTAGCAACATGATATCATGGGCGCAGAGGTTAACTGCTAGTATAGACAGTTATATAGTAGCTTGTATCAGCAGTGTTCCTGACAGAGTAACAGGCAGTGTTCTATGAATGGTTGTCCGTACAATTATCATAAAACCTTGCGCATTTGGATATGTCATGAAGACATATTAGTGATGTTACATTTATGGATGAAGATTTTGATGATCAGTAGAAGTTAAGTTATGGAGTCGTTATTTACCAGTAGCAGTTTACTGTGTTTGTTCAGAAGAGTCGATAGAGATTATATTGGTTCTGGAGTTGCACCCATCATTTTGGTATGCGCCCTTGGATTAGAGCTTGGAGAAGAGTTAGTAATTTTATTTAAGAGTGCATGAGTTAATTAAACTTGAGGAGAAAGATCTAGTTATTTTGGTAGAGCTGACGGTGTGTAGTGTGCATTTATAATTACCTTATTGGACAAGTCCCAGAATGTGGTGCATGCTTAGTAGAGCCGACTAAATTATTATTGGAGTTTGTTATAGTTTCTCTAATATGATTTTAAGGTGGTTCTAACAATTTGACTTGATTATATCATTTAGAGGGAAGATATTTATAGGCAGTCATTTGTGATTGCTAGGGCATGGTTCAGAGTTGATCATAAAGAGCAAAGTAGAGTGTTTGAAGTGTTGAGCCATCGAAAGAAGGTCTATGTGACCAAGTAAAGTATTTGTGCTATACATTGGAACTGATCCAGATAGTAGGTCAAAGCGCAGTTCACCAAGATCTAGATATAGTGTGTATCTATTAAACAGAAAGTTGTAGAATTCACCCCTTTGAGTAGTGTACTCTTGGATAGTGCATCCTCACCTCTAATAGGGTTAATTGTAAAAGAATCCTAATGGGGTTTGACTCTTGACTAGATCCACTATACTAAATATATTGAAAAGAAACTCCTAACAGGGTTAAGGATCTTCTAACAAGGATCATTATACATTAGTGCAAAATATTAGTGGGTGTCAATTCCCACAGGGTTTTTACCTATTTGGGTTTCTCCGTAACTAAAATATTGGTGTTTTTTTCAAGTGTTCTTTCATTGTGTTTATGCTTTATGTTTAAGTATACTTAATTAGATAAAGAATTGAAACTTGTAGATAACCTATTCACCCCCCCCCCCCCCTCTCAATTATCTCTTGGGACTATAACTAACAATTAGTATCAGAGCCAAGTGCCTCAGAGAGAAATTTTAATAGCTTGAGGTTGATCAGATGGAATTCTTCAAAAAAGAAAGTCCTAAGTTTGATGGAGATAATTATCTTGATTGGAAGAACAAGATGGTGACTCATTTGCAATGCATTGCTTTTGAAGTTTTTGATGTAACTATCAAAGTAGTCAAGATCCCTACTTTAGAAGACCTTGCAAAGGATGATGCTACTGAAAAGAAAAAGGAATTTTTTCATTAGAATGCAATAGCTAAAGTAGCCCTTATCAGCACCCTATCTGATAGTGAGTTTTTAGAAATAAAGAAAGAAGATACAACCCACAAAAGATGGAAGTATCTAGAAGACATATTTGAAGGAGACAAACAAGAAAAGGATGTGCACAGAAAAACATGGAAGAAAAGATACAATGCATTAGAGATGCTACCTAAAGAAAACATCAGAGCTTACAATTAAAGGATCAATGAAGTAGTTGCTGGAATCAGGAACAATGGTGGAGAGATCTCAGAGGAAGACATTATGGAAAAATTGATGACTACTCTCACTCCAGAATATAAAAACAAGATTAAAATCCTTTATGAGACCATGCATCTTACATCAAATTTCAAGAGAGAGACCTTGATCAGAAAAATCTCATCTTTTGAGATTTCAAGATTGAAGACAGAACTTAAAAGTGAGACAACCTTCAAAGCAATAGTCCATTGTAAGAAATCTGCAAACACTTCTGGTAATTTTGATGATGTTGATGAAGAGAAAACACTAGATGATTTCATTTCTATGATTTCCAAAAGAGAAAAGAAAGGAAAAGGAAAATATGAAGGTCAATTACCACTTAAATTCTTTTCATGTAATAAGATTGGTCACTTTGCATCGAAATGTCCTACAAGAGCTAGAAAGCTCAAAAATGACTATAAGCCCAAATACTCTAAGGAATGTTACTATGCTGGTGATGGAGTTTCAGATGATGACTCAGCTAAAGAAGAAGAACTTGGATTCATTTCCATTATAGAGAAAATGAATAATAAGACAAACCATGAAGATGAGAAAGAGGAACAAGAGCTAGCATTAATTTTGCAAGCTGATATAAGGACAGACTGGATTATAGATAGTGGGTGTTCACATCACATCACATCACAAGTGATAAAGATAGATTTGTTCATCTAGACAAATATAATTGTGGCATGGTTAGATTTGAAGATAACACTCCTAAACCCGTCATTGGTAGAGGAGCCATCACCTTGGATGGAAATAATAGTACTAATGATGTTCTTTATGTCGATGGTTTGAAACATAACCTACTAAGTGTTGGGCAGTTACTTGACAAAGGTTATAGATTGGAATTCAATGGAAACAAGTGCATCATTAACAACAAAGAAGGAGAAATAATTTCATTAGGATCAAAGACTAAAGGTAATGTTTTTCAACTTAATCCAGAAGCAAGTTGTTTTATTGCTAAAATAGATGACAGTTGGTTGTGGCATAAAAGACTATGTCATATCAATTTTGATAACATGGTTAAGATAAGCAATGTAAAGGTAGTAAGAGATCTACCTAGCATAGAAAATCCAATTGATACCATATGTAGGGAATTTGTGATGGGAAAGCATGTAAGAAACTCATTCAGGAGCAAGCACAATTCAATAGAGAACAAGTTGGATCTGATTCATACAGACCTATGTGGTCCAACTCAAACAAGATCATACTATGGTGAAAGGTATTTCATTTTATTTTTTGATGACATTATCTTTGGAGGTAATGAAAAACTTAGTGCTGAATTTTCTAAGGAAATGTAGATCAAATTTGAGATGAGCATGATTGGACCTATCAAGTACTTTTTGGGATTGAATGTGCAACAAACAGAGAAAGGTATTTTCATTAATCAATCCAAATATGTGAAAGACATATTGAAGAAATTCAAGATGGATGATTGCAAGCCAATAGGGACACCTATGATAACTAGATGCAAGCTTACAAAAGAAGATGACTCACCAGTAGTAGATATAACATTGTACAAGTCTATGATTAGCAAACTCACTTATCTTACTCAAACTAGACCTGATATTTCCAATGTAGTTGGCATAGTTAGAAGATTTGTAGCAGAGCCTAAACAAAGTCACCTCATGGTAGTAAAAAGGATATTCAGATACTTACAAAGCACTATAGACTATATTCTATGGTATCCTAATTTAGAAAATGTTGAGCTTCATGTTCATACTAATGCAGATTAGGTAGGATGAATTGATGATAGAAAGAGTACATCAAGTGGAGCAGTGTTTCTTGGTGACAAACTTGTCACTTGGACAAGAAAGAAACAAAATTGCATTTCTTAGTCAATAGTAGAAGTTGAATATGTTGCAGCAGCCTTGAATTTTTCTATAATTGTTTGGATCAAGAAGATGATAAAGGATTTTGGAATTTAGATTGATTATCCTATTGTTATTCACTATGATAACACTAGCACAATCAACATGTTGAAGAACCATGTGATGCATACAAAGACAAAGCACATTGAGATCAAGTATCACTTCCTAAGAGAGAAAGTGGTAGAGAAAGAAGTCAAGTTGGACTATGTGAGTACTAAAGATCAATTGGCAGACATATTCACAAAGCCCTTGCCAAAGGATACTTTTGAGTATCTCAGGGAGAAGTTGGGAGTAATTCCCTTCCCTGATTCTACTTAGAAGAAAGAAGAAAGAGCATCAGTCCTCAGGGACTGATGGATGGTTGACTACTCTACCTCAGGAGTAGTACTGGTGCTAAAACTATTTTGCACCCTTTTCCATTGATGTCAAAGGGGGAGTAATATATAGTCATGAAAAATAGAAGTAAAAGAAGGAATAATATACTAAGGGGGAGTTGTATTTAGTTATGGAAGTAGTTTAGTTGAGGAAATGGAGAATATTGAAGAATATTGCAGTAGATGGAGGATTCATCTTTGGGGGATTTTTGAAGAGGAAATGAAGAATATTATAAAATTCATTTGGATTGGTGGAGTTTTTCATTCCATATGTTTCCATCAATGCCAAAGGAGGACATTATTGGAGATTTGACAACAAGCCAGTGCTGACTGTATGTTTGTCATTGATGACAACATATGGTAAGTAGAATGCATGGAAGACTTATGTAGTAAGCTTTCAATATATGTAGCATGGACATGTTATCAACATGATATCATGGGTGTAGAGGTTGATTGTTAGTACAGGCAGTTATATAGTAGCTTGTATCAGCAATGTTCCTAACAGAGTAACAGGCAGTGTTCTATGAATCATTGTCCATACAGTTATCATAGAGACTTGCACATTTGGATATGTGATGAAGACATATTAGTGATGTTACATTCATGGATGTAGAGTCTAACGATCAGTAGATGTTAAGTTATGTAGTCGCTATTCACCAGTAGTAGTTTTCTATGTTTGTTCAAAAGAGCTTATCGAGATTATATTGGTTCTGGAGTTGCACCTATCATTTTGGTATGCACCCTTGGATTAGAGCTTGGAGAAGAGTTAGTAATATTTGGTTAAGAGAGCATGAGTTAATTCAGCTTGAGGAGAAAGAGCTAGTTATTTTGATAGAGCCGACGGTGTGTAGTGTGCGTCTACAATTACCTTATTGGATAGGTCCCAGAATGTGTTGCATACTTAGTAGAGCCAACTAAATTATTATTGGAGTTTTTTATGGTTTCTCTAATATTATTTCAAGGTGATTCTAATAGGCTGACTTGATTATATCATTTAGAGGAAAGATATTTATAGGCAGACATTTGTGATTGCTAGGGCATGGTTCAGAGTTGATTGTAAAGAGTAGAGCAGAGTGTACGAAGTGTTGAGCCATCAGAAGAAGGTCTATGTAAACAAGTAAAGTATTTGTGCTATACATTGGAACTAATCTAGATAGCAGGTCAAAGCATAGTTCGCCAAGATCTAGATATAGTGTGTATCTATTAAACAAAAAGTTGTAGCCTTCACCCCTTTGAGCAGTGTGCTCTCGGATAGTGTGTCCTCACCCCTAATAGGGTTAATTTTAAAAGACTCCTAATAGGGTCTGACCCTTGACCATGTCTACTATACTAAATATATTTTAAAGCAACTCCTAACAGGGTTAAGGATCTTCTAACAAGGATCATTATACACTAGTGCAAAATATTAGTGGGTGTCAATTCCCACCATGGTTTTTACCTATTTGGGTTTCCCCATAACCAAAATATTGGTACTATGTTCAAGTGTTCTTTCATTGTGTTTATGCTTTATGTTTAAGTATACTTAATTGGATAAATAATTGAAACTTGTAGATAACTGATTCACCCCCCCCCCCCCCCCCCCTCTCAGTTATCTCTTGGGACTATTCCTAACACATATCATTTATAAAACTTATCGTAACATGTCATTTTTTGTCACAACTAAAGAGTTCTCACCATGAGAAAATAGAGTGACCATTTTCTATCAAAACCATATGGGCAGATATAAACATTAAGTACAACATGTCTAATTTTTTTTGTAGATATACACTTTAAGGATCATGTCAGATAATACAAGGTAATTTGATCAAAATAGGGAGATAATCGCTAGATTGTTGTCTAACTTTCAAAGAGAAGGAGATGACAAATGTTATTATCCATGCAAGAGTTGTAACGACTTAAAGACAAGAAGAATCAAAATCAAAACAACAAAGAGACATTGTACGGAGAATGGTCACATTGAAGGGGGGTTTGATTATCATCCAATGGTAAGTTGTTTGTTATATTATTTTCATAATTAATATACATATGAACCATGGAAGGAGGTTTGAGTATCACATTGAACGGGGGTTCAATTATCATCATTTTTATATAGGTCGATCTCCTCAATGTGAATATAGAGGAACATGGAGGTGTGAGTATTGAAATTGAAGATCATGATCCCATGGAAGATGACAATCATGCACTAGGAAACACATTTGAAGATGATGTTAATATGATTTGGAACAATAGAGAGGGGGGGTGAATCATTTGTTCTTAGGTCTAGATGTATAAATCAAACTTCAAAAACTTTTCCTTAAATCAGATCTAACAACCAAAACCAACTCGGTCATCATTGATTCAATAATAGAAACATATAACATTGCAGTCTACTACCCAGCTGTATCTAACTTGTAAACTACAGAAATGTCTAAACCAAAACATTCACACAAGCATTGACACTAGGATTTATAGTGGAAACCCAATCAGGGAAAAACCACTTTGTAACATGCTACTATTATTTTCACTCTTCTGAAGTGAGCTCGGTTAAAAGCCAACCCTGTCAAAGGTTACAATACACACTGTTAGGTATGACCCAGTTAAAGGATTTCAATCACTCTGTTAGAAGTGAGCCTTGTTATAGGACTTACATACATTCCATTAGAATGCAACCTTGTTTAAAGGATTTAAACATATGATTGTTAGGTCAACCTTTGTTAAAAGGATTTTGATTGTTACAATGGTTAGAAAGTAGTAGTAGTATTGATCTAAAAAACATACAACTCACTTTGCAAATATTAGATCTAATTCCGTACACAAATGCTGGTTTACTAACTTTGAAACTTTGCCAACTCCATCTCTGATCTACTCGGAACTTTTCTTCAAGCAATCACCACACTTCTCCTTTAGCCTTTTCTTCTTATATAGTCAATAACATCTATTGATCTTCTAGCATCCTCTTTTCACCCATGCACACACATACCTAATGCTTAGGTTCCCTTAATACTTCTTCAATTAGGTTAACTCATCTTTTGCTACTCAATCTCCTTCGTAGATCTTAGGGTTAGGTCAGATTCATTGAATCTACCTGCTTTATGTTCTTTGGCTCCTTTTCTAGAAACATCTCAAATCTCTTAAAGATTTACAATAAAAAAAATTTCAATGCATTAAATGCTTTCAAACAATCAAAAAATAAAGTCAACATGTTTTACATAATCCAAGAATTCAACAATGTTGGCTCTAAATTTGAATTCTCTTCAAATATAAAAATACTAATGCTTAGTCAATACTATGATCAACTACATGGTCTTTATGTAGAAAGCTCAGTCATTACTAAAAATGTTTCCTTGGCTTAAACTGTCTTACTCGGCAATTAACTGATGATTGGTCGACACTAGAATTTTGCTTGGCATACACTGACTCAGTCGACACTAACATCACTCGGCTTGAACATGATTTCTCTATTTTCCTCGATCAAGCCTGCTAGTTTAGTCTTCAATCTTACTAAGATAAATAATACATTGTCTCATCATTGTACAACATAGTCAAGTACACTTTTTAGTATCAAGATAACTCAACCTTTCCTTAGGTGCTATTGTTACCAACCTTGCCTATCCCCTTAGCAACACTCAAATAGATATAATACTTTTCTAAGTAGTAACAGTCTTATCAGTTAAGATTTGACATCAATGACAACACAACAATTGCTTCAATTGCAGTTTCCAAAAGATGATGGTATGAATGCATTGATCATTGACACCTTTGGTACTATTTTTGTTGGTGTTGCTGATGATGATGATGATGATGGTTATGATAAGAATGACATTGACATCATCCATGATATACCTCTACTTGAGAAGGTGAACATGACCCTTTACGAAGGCTCCCAATCTACTCTTCTCTCTGATATATTATTTTTAGTGAATTTGAAGGTTATGAATGGTTTATCCAACATAGCAATGTCATGTATGCTAAGATTTTTCATATACATCATTATAGTCTATAAAAGGTGAAACATGTACTATTAAGATTTTTTTATAGTAACGACTTATATTTTTTGTTGTCGATTGATAGGTGAGTTTGTGTAACCACCATCAAATGTTCTCCCTTGCTCGTACCAAGAATTATGTGCCACTATGAAACATATTGGAATGGAGTATCATGCAATAAATATGTATCCAAAAGATCATATTGTTTATCATAAAGAACATGAAAATGCAATAGAATGCCCTGAATTCCATACAAGAAGATATCAAGATGATCAAATGACAAAAATGGTGCCTCGCAAGGTTCTTCGTTACATCCCCATTATTCCACATCTAAAATGATTATTCAGGTGCAATAGCTTGGCACAATTTATGGATTACCATGCTCATGGCAAGAGTCGAGATGACATTATTCGAATGCCTGCAAATGGTTCATCATTTATGGAAATAGAGGAAAAGTGGCCACACTTTAAAGAATAACCTCAAAATCTCAAGCTTTCTCTGGTAGCAGATGGTGTCAATCTGAATGGAGAGATGAGATCTGTTTACTCGGTATGGCCTATTTTTGTTATCAACAATAACCTTCCTCCATGGATGTCAATAAAGAGGGCGAACATTATGTTGGCAATGATTGTTCTAGGTATTTTATTATTTTATAGTTATCTACATGTAATTATAAGTCATGGAGTGAAATGGCAATAATAATTATCTAATGTTGTTGTTAATTCAATTAGGTAAGTACCAAGTGAAAGCTATGAATGTATATATTGCACCTCTTATCGACAACTTGTTGGTGTTATGGAATGGTTTCACTATGTATGACATCTCTAGACCAATCAAACAAAGACAATTTCAATTCCATGGAATACTTGTGTGGACAATTCATGATGCTCCAGGTTTGACACATTTATGTGGTATGTTATGGTGAATTCTAGTTGTACGTGATAATTTTAATTCTAAAAATCTACATATTTAATCTAATTGTATCGCTATCTTGTAGGTCTTAAAACAAAGGGAAAATTTTCATGTCCAATGTGTGGTCCAAAGATGAAATCTTATCATTCTAAAAGTTTAAGAAAGCAAGTGTTTGATGAGTATAGGAACTTCCTCCCCAGAAATATTAAGTATCAAACTGTGGAAAAATATATTTTCAATGGGAAAGAAGAGACTACATCAAAGCCTCGAAGAATGACACCTCACCTATGGCAGTTGGAATATAATAGAATTAGAGGTAATATCATTCCACCTAATGGTTGATGTTTGAAAATTATATATTTCAATTGTGTTTTGTTGGCTAATTATGTAGTTGATGATCTTGAAGGTCGTGAAGGCATCACTGACAAGCTTCCAAAGGGACTAAAATGTTATCCCAAATAATTTAGTACATTGGCCTACTATAAGCAACTGCAAATTATACATTTATTTGATACTATGCATATTTGAAAAAATGTAACAGAGACGTTGTGGAAAATATTGGATGGAAGGCGTGACAAAAAAAAATTTGGCAAAATTTGTAGTGACATTCATGATTCCAATCATGCAATGAAAAATATCATTGAATCAAATAGCAATGGAGACTGAATTAATGCAAGTGATCTTCCTTGGTTATTAACAGAGCAACAAAGTAATGCCATAAAAGAAGTCATATGAAAAATTTGATTTCCTATAGGATTTGCTGCAAATATAAGCAATCTCATATCAAAGAAAAATGATTTTGGGTCAAGGATGAAAATGCATGATTGACATACTTTCATCAAGGTAAGTCACAGTTTTTTGTATTTATAATATATTTGTGTAACTGCATTCAATTTTGATTGTATGAAATGATCAGTTGACAATTGTTGCAGTATTTTCTACCCCTATCACTCCTAGAGAACTTCGACAATAATATCAAACAAGTGATATATGATCTTGGAAAATACATGAGGTAAGCAGTGATATTTGTTCAATATATTAAACAATAATATCAAACAAGTAATATATTGTAATTGTCATATTTATATATTTTTGTGTCTTGAATCCCTTGTAAGTGGTTGTCATCTAAAGAAATCCATAAATAATATATAAAATATTGGAAGAAAAGAATTTGTCGACTAATGTGTGAAATGAAAAAGTGTTTACCTTTAACTTTTTTCAATGTACAAGAACACTACCTCATACACCAAGTTGAGGAGATTGAATTATGTGGACCTATACATGCTAGGTCAATGTGGATGGTTGAGAGACACTTGAAATTTTTGAAGGGTTTGGTATGACAAAGAGCACATCCTGAGGGTTCTATGGTTGAGGGATATATGGTATACCAGATGATGGTGTACATTACTCAATATCTTCTTAATCTTGCAGCAAAGACCTATATAGATTGCATTTGGGATCTCAACTCCATTAAAAAATTTGAAGGAGAGTACTTGGTGGGCAATGATAGATTTAGGAAACTGAAAGGTAATAAATTATGATATTTTATTGTAGTTAATTAATTCTTAATCTTCAAAATAAATTTTTTGTAAGTCATCTATTTACTTTTGTACAATTGATGAAGAGTGGGATGTAATGCATTTGTTTATTGCAAACAATCAAGATTGGATGATGGTATGGATTGAACAATGTCAACATTACTGTCATAGATTAAAATGGGAATCTATTTCTTCATTGGTTATACAAGATCATCTTAATGGAGATCCCAATGTTACACAAAAGGAAATAGATTTAACATATGGTTTAAGAGATCGCCATGTACTTATAAATTTGTTAATTAATCAATCATATATTTTTCAACTTGTGATACAATAATTTATACATGTTTGACATTATTGTAGGTGAAACACCACAAGGCTATGTTATGAAATGGTTATGAATTTTGCATCAAAAAGTTGGATGACACGAAGAAAACTTGTGATTCTGTGATAAGTGCAGTCTTCTAGGTTACTAGTATTTCATCTAGAAATGACTTACATCCTCGAGAGTTGCAAAATTGATACTATGGTATTTCGGTTGATATACATGATTGTGACTTAAATTCCTTCAAATTAGTTCTCTTTGTCGTGAAATGGTAGAGACTACGACTCAATCAAAATGATCCTGATAGAACTATTATTAAACATGACAATAGATTTCTAATGATTAATACAAGGTTATTTGAGCCAATTGGAGAAGAGCCCTATGTTCTTTCAAGCCAATGTGAGCAGGTATTTTACTCAGAGGTTCCACATAAACTGGGTTGGGCATTTTTTGTTAGACATGATCCAACAAGAAGGCCAATAAAGTATAATGTGATGGAAGAAGAAGATACCGAGGAAGAGGAAGAAGTGGAAGATGATGTAGATGATGATCATGATCGAGTTCTAATCGAAGAAGAAGATGAAGAAGAAGATGATGATGATGATGTTGTTACTGATGACGATGATAATGATGATAATGATGATGATGTTGATGATGATGATGATGATGATGATGATAGTGGTGGTGATGATGTCGTTGTCGACAATGATCTTGATGATGAGATGGATGAAGAAGAATATCAATGACATGAATGAAATGTACAATTATACCAAATGTTTGGCATATTTTAACATTTGTTTTGGGTTGAAATCTACACTTTTTATATTAAGAGGGTTTCATATTAATGGCATTTTTTGTTTTAACGTGAATATCTAACTACTGTTATTCACCTTGTTTTATATGTCCTTATATCTTTGATCTTTTGTTAAGAGAAATTCCATTCTAAAAGAGTGTATTTAATCTCTATATGCTTAATTAAACAACCTCACTAGTTAAGACTATTCTCATTTCTAGTGGGCATGACAAGAATCAAATCACTTGAAAAACACCAGTATTTAGACATGCACAAATTAGTGACATGATTAAGAAAATTACCTTTCTTTATCATTTTTGGGGGTATTTTTTTATATCAATGCATTTAATCTAAATACTATCTTATGAGATTTTCTTCTAATAATTTTATATTTCCTTGCACATCAATGATGTTAAATCATAGGGGATTCTATTTGTTCGCTGCAATGGAGTGAGCTAATTCTGAAAGTATAAATAGATAATATTAACAATGTATAATGTCCTTCATAAGATGTAATAAAAACACTGGCAAGGCATGAGAACTGTTTGATGAAATGCCACAATAGTGGTTTCTCATGCAATGCTGAGATGTTCAGTTATATGCAATGCTGAGATATTCAAAATATTGTAGGATAAATAGATAATTTTAACAATGAATAATGTCCTTCACAAAATGTAATAAAAACTATGGAGTGAACTATGTTTTTCTAATTATGTTTATTTGATTATATAACTATTATCTTTTGTCAAGTATCCCACACAGTCTCATGGATTGTCGAGTATAAGTCAATACACCCCATAGAGTATTAATATCTTTTACCATTTGTAAAATATCTCTCTCATTGCCACTTGTCTCTCTCATTTCATGAAGTGTGAGTACCAGTGAATAGGTATTTGTTAGATTTGTCTTCCTTGAGTGAGGAAAATGTAGGAATGGAAGAAGAAAGTGAGACATTTAGTATGTCTAAATCAAGGAGATCAACTCGAGGTCAAAAAATCATAAAGAAATTCAATAAATGCATGGAATTTTTTCTTGCTCAAGGGTGGTCATTTTCTTATGATGATGAGATCAAAGGTGACTCTGAGGTTCCCTTTAGGTATAAACATCTATAGAAACAATGGGTCCCTGATGAACTTCCTGAAATAAACACTTATTTTTATGTTAGAGAGAGGATATATCGCATAGCACCATCTTTATTACATGGTTTAAGCCTATTTTTCATGGATGGCATAAAGGTCTCTTACAAAAAAGTTGTCGAATTTATGGAGTATGTCGGACCTTGTTATGAATATAGTGGTTGGATGCAGATTGTTAGATATAAAAAAAGTATGTGTAGGTATGCACTCGCGACAACTTATATACAAATAAAAGTCAGTGAAAAAAGTAAAATAGTAGCTATATACATTGACGGAAGGCCAAAAGCTTCACGGAATATTGCAGGTTTTATAAACAGTACATGACTTATGTCAACTAAGAAGCAACCCAATTACATGTTTGAGGCACGCAAGGGAAATCACATATTTCTTTGTGCGATCAAATCAATACGTGGAGGTAAAGAGCTGCTTATTGATTACAATTTGAATCGCATAGATACAAAAAAAAACCCACTATCATGGATGAGGTAGTACGCACTATGTATTGTTTATGTCTAAATGTTGACCTCTAATTCAACCATAGACATGATATAGTCATTGCTCAATGATTTGAATTATGACAATAAATATGAGTTATTCACTTCTTAATATCGATTGAATTGACCTGTCACCTCCTATTTAGGTGGGGTGTTTGAATTACTCTCAGATTTGAGAGCCCAACAACCATAGACCAATCACTAAAATGGAGGATTTTCAAAGCTAAGTATGAATGCAATTCAAATTAAGCTAGAAATGAGAATGCAAATTAAGCTATAAACTTGAAAGAAATATGAGAATGAAAATTTAATCTAAGAATGAGGATGCAGATTTTAATCTAAGAAGCTTGAAATGCAATGAGAATTAGACTAAGAACTTGATAAGAAAACTATATTAAACATAAGAATGCAATTCTACTATCAATGGAAATTATTCTAAATATGTAATAAAAATTTTGAAAACATGAGAAAATTGAGACAAAAATTCGCTATAGTTTTGGTACTCTAAAATTGCCTCCTCAAATGAGGAAAAAGAGGTTCATAATATAGAAGAGCCCAAGTGAAGGATGAAGAGTTTCTTGGAAAGAAACAGCTGACTCTTCATCTCCATGGAGGAAGGTGAGACAAATTGGAGATATTATTTAATTAAGTAAATAAATTATTGCCACATGGGTGGCTTTTTGAATTATTTGAATTATTAAATCCAAATGAGAGTAATCCATTTAAATAACCAAATAATATTTAATTCCTTTGATGTGTATTAGCTAAAGGGGGTGGAATTAATTTAATTAAAAGCACTAGGACTTTAGAATTAAATTAATTAATCATAGAGATTATTTAAGCCATAAATGTCAAATATTTAGGAATTAAATAGTGTATGATTAATGCAAATTTAGGGATTTTTGCATTTGACACCAAGTCAAATAAAGTCAAATAGGAGACAGAATTGCCTAGTACAATAGGACTTTAATGATGTAGAAATTCAAAGAAAATGCACCAAAATTGATTGGAATTGTAAGGTGCCAATTTTGGGGTATTACATTTTGCCCCTCTTTGAATTGTTGTGCGAGCAGCGCGTTGATTCAAAGAATAGTTTGATGTGACACATGATGAGGTTTTTCAGGATTATCTCCAAAATAGAGCTTAACCCTCAGAAGTCGCGGTTAGAATGTCAAGACACCGATCAGATCAAGTTGCAGAACCAACTTCAAAATGAAGTATGATTCTCCAAAGTCTAAGTTAGATTGCAAAGACAAAGGTCGGATTACCACTTGAGAGAAGACTAGAATTAGGGTTAGATTGCCCCAATACCCATTGATTAGATGATAGCTGATGCAGATTTAGGACTATCTCCAGAATGAAGCTTAGTCCTTCGAGACTTGGGTTAGATTGCCTAGATAATGGTCAAAAAGAGTTTTTGAGAGCCATCTCCAGAACGAAGCTTGACTTTCAAGAATTAGGGTTAGATTGCCCCAATACCTAATGAGATTTCGAGAACCATCTCCAAAACAAAGCTTGATCCTTGAGGATTTGAGTTAGATTATTCAGATACCTATAAGATAGATGACAAGATGACAAGATGCGAGGCCCAAAGATGCCCCTAGTTAAGAGATGCCCCAAGTGATGAGGACTTTTGATTTAGATCAAACTAATTCAAGAATTGTTTCGACAAGATTCAATGATGTAATCATCCTGCCCCCTCAGGAGCGAAATCGAAAGATGACACATCAGAAAGATGATTGACAGCAAAAATTTGTAGATATAGATAAGATCAAAGATCCAGAGGAACTTACAACAGATTACGGAAGGATTGAGAAGCTACAGGAGTGATTTAGAGTGATTTAGAAGTCCTATTGACCAAGTTTGACCAAGGTTGAGATGATTTGACTAGAGTTTACTTTTGATGAAAACATTAGAGATCTCAAGAAAATGATGATGAGATAAGATTCTGGCAAGAGAACAACACCAGAAAGTTGACTACATAAGCGTCTGATCCTCATGGTCCCAGAAATTTAAAATGTAATTTTGAGCTATCTAGGAGTCTCATATTTCAATTTCGATCCCAAAAATGTATTCAGAACGGTCGATTTAGCTAAAGGTGAAGTTTTCATGCAAAATGGAGCACTTTTGAAAATTAGGTCAAAGGCTATATAAGGCCTAGAGGGGTCATTTTCAATTCATTATTCACTTTTGTCTTTAGTGAATTTGAGAGCTCTGAGAGAGATGGAGAATGTGCCAATGCATTTGCATCAATTTGAGCACTCCCGACGACACAACCAGCCACCAGAGTATGACACACCTGTAAGTAGTCGAACAACCATCTTGCATTTCAAATTTTTAACACTTTTTTAGGTCATTTAGGTAGATTTTAAGTATTTTTTAGTCTTAGTTCATCCAATGTCACATGAGGAAATAGTTTTCTCATGCTGATCCAAGTCGCCTCTCACGTGAGGGAATGATTTCCTCGCGAGGGTTACGGTTTCATCGCATGGGGCTCCTTCGTGAGCTTGCGCGAGGTGCTCAGCGATGTCATGCAAGATTTCATCCTCAGTGATAACTCTCACACGCCAGAGAAATCTTACACGGGGGAACAGTTTCCTCACGCAGGAATTTGCTACAACATTTTAGAGTTTGTGTCTAATTTTTTGTAAAATCAACCAATTAGAGCATCCAAGAGTCATGTTCAGGATAGGTACATAGTCCCAATTGCTTTTTATTTCCTTGAAAATAGCATCATGATTGAGATACTAATAGAGTGTCATCGCTTGCATTGCAGGTTGACTTCAAGATATTACATTTTGATCCCACCACCCAGTTGTCGGGGATTTAGTGTGGAGATTGGATGATGCTGAGGGTGTCCACATAGATGGGCTAGGCCTGACTTATCTACGTGATATACCCAACATTTGAGTAAATCACGAGCTAGTAGGTGCATTGGTCAAGCGTTTCCACTCAGAGATGAACAACTTCCACTTACCTATGAGGGAGATGACAGTCACCCCTAAGAACATCTAGTGATGGGTTGGGCCATCTCATGGGATGAGCTGATTGGCTGATATGGAGTAGGGAATAGGTTGGCGGTGGTCCTAGCAATATTCTTGAGTTCTTACCTGATGCCAGATCAGGGACAGCATGGTTTAGAGTGTGAATGGGGATGCACATTGGAGCGGATGTTAGAGCGGCCACCAGTGAGATTTGGATGGGGTGAGTGCATGCTCATACAGATGTACCATGAGATCATGTATCATAGTGCGTGAACCATGGCTACAAGTGTTTTCATTCTTTAGATATGAGCCTAGGAGCACTTCCCCATATGTAGGTCAGTATTTCATGATACTCGATAGCCCTTAGAGCTGTATATATATAGATATGCAGGTTTGATGACTCAACCAACTCTAGGTAAGATAGACTAGTGGCAAGGGTAGCTAGATGACATGGTTGTAGTGATATGGATACCATGGGTAGCTATAGAGATATGGGATGATGCCAGGAAGGAGCTCCCACACATGTTCTTTTCACATCCTCTGATTGGGTGCACCATTTCTATCATTGAGCACTTCCTGCTCACACGAGTCTTACGGCAGTTTGGGAGACCACAGGATATCTCCCAGGAGTACTGTTCCTATGCTTGATTTTTTGATGAGACAAAGAAGGGTTGGTAGCCTAGGTTAGACCAAGGTAGATGTATGATCAGGGCATGGATACCACCAACTTGGTGGGATTATATTGCAGATGTGACCAATGCAGGGATGACACTTGCATACAGGGATTACATTTTGGCACATCCGTATCCTAGATTCATAGATCTTGTTATCATGGGCCGGTGGGTATAGTAGGTAGTATAGGAGAAGCCTATGTAGTAGTATCAAGTACTAGCATAGCATAAAATACCACAGTAGTAGCCTACACAACAGCAGGTTGCTCAGCAGCAACAACAAAGGGTACTAAGACTGAGGACTAGGCAGACTCCCATTCCTCCAAGATAGATGGGGTCAGATGTAGGCACTAGTGGTAGCGGGACCCAGGATAGGTCCACTAGGCAAAGGACCAGAGATACATCTTAGTAGCCACCTCCTGACAAGGGGGCACAGGGTGATGATACAGACATGCAGGATCAGGCAGCATAGGATCCACCTACGTGAGGGCATGTCCCACAGTTATAGGAGGCTCTCTAGAAGAGCTGAGAGAGGATTAGATAGGTACAGTGGGAGTGAGATAACTTCCACACATAAGTCATCATACAAGAGACTTAGGTGGTAGAGGGAGATTAAGAGATCAAAGGGCTGTAGGAGGCACTTGATAGGGCTCAGCTAGAGGTGAGATATGAGGTTGCACAGTCAGCATATTATTATGCAGCGTATGTGGGGGTAGTGCCAGATTTAGCGGAGTAGGTTCTACCATTTTTAGAGTATGCTGGGGCATGGACTGTTCCACAGGGACCACCACAAGGACCACCTCCACCACCTCCCCTGCGTGGCAATGGGTAGAGTTGGATCTGGACTTATATTGATGTATTGCCCCATTTTTGATAGATTGTGCTTGAGTAGCACCATTCTTATGATTTTACTGACATTGATAGATTGATATATATATGAGCTCAACTTTTGATATCATTGTACTTGTGTGTATATTTCTTTTATGTTGATATTTATGAGATGTTTCCTATATGATGAGATGCACATGATTCCAATATGTATATGCAAATGAATATGCACATGTTTTATTTTATATATGAGTATGCAATGTGAAATGCAATGATAGAAGGTAGATGAATAAATGCAATGTATGATTTGATTTATGCTTATAATGAATGCACATGTATATGAATATGTAGATGTAGAATGTATGCATATGATTTTATGGATGCAAATAGAAATGTAATGGATATGGTACTAATCATCTCATGCAGGATGTCGCAATACATGATAGGTACTAACCAAAAGAATGTTTGAAGATCGAGAGTGAGGATCAGACACTTGTGCAGCCAAGATGAACATGGGACTGAAAGATGAGAACCCTCAATGAATAAATCAAGAAGGAGACAATCAAGTGAACACCAAAACACCATCTCAATGCAAGCCTAGAATGAAAATGGAAGCCTAAACTAGATGCAACCCTAAGACTTGATTATTGGGCCCATTAGATTATCATCATAGGGTTTTTAGTAATAGATGCTTGTAAGATGTCATACAACCCTCACTGACATTGCAATCATGAGAATATGAATATGACATTAGTCTTAGATTTGTGAGAATGACATGTAAGCATTAAAGCATAAGAAACCAGAATGACCTGAACACCTATTCCTTTTGATTTAGCAAGCTAACATAAGCATTAAAGCATAGTTGCTAGAATGACCTGAATTTTGCTTGTGTATAGACACACTAGACACATGAGAGTTTCTTCCTTTTTCTAAGTGAATGATAAGCATATCAAGGTGCTCACAGTGACCCTTACATTCATTTTATAGGATGAGTGTTTGCAATTTCACTTATAGCAGAAAGAAGTCACTCAAATAGACAAGGAGAAGAACCAACCTCATGGAAGTTTCCATATAAAAGGAGTCAAGGTACACATGGCCATCCAACATGTGATGAAGGCTCTCATAGTGGACACCCCTCTTATATGGATCCTTTGGATCATTGGAACTAAACCAACAAATAGAAAGGAAAGAAAAGATCATGCCCCCAGTCTTTGTTTCTCTCGGTCAAGAGAGACATCTTAGAGTTGTTCGAGGAGGAATAATAAAGCGAAAAGAAAAACACACAAAATAAAAGCTCAGCATGCTTCAAAGAGTTACAAATTTATTTTTCAGTTTCAATTTCAGTGGATTGATGTCGGATCGAAAGTACATAGCGTGAGAAGTCTCAACAGGACAGCGACAGTAGGAAAATGCAGTGAGAACCACTAGTGACTGATGCGAGAGACAGTCTCACAGAGAAATCAGAGTACTAATGAACTATCAATAGGCAGACACAGTGAGAACCACTAGTGAATGATGCAAGAGATCCTCAAGGAGAGATATCTAAGAGTGAATGAAACATCAGTAGGAAGATGTAGTGAGAACCATTGGTGACTAATCTATGAGAGATCCTCAAGAAGAGAGATATGAGTGATAGCTAGGTATCAGCAGGCAGACATGGTGAGAACCACTGGTGACTGATACACGAGAGATCCTTAAGGAGAGAAACCTAAAAAGAGCTAGGCATCAGTAGGCAGACATAGTGAGAACCACTGGTGACTGATGCAAGGAAAATCCTTTGAAAATGATAGGACAATGCCCCCTAGACCAGGAAGGTGCCCCCAAGTATGACTCATTTCAATCCATGTAGAGTCAAGCATAATCTTGAAGATAGCTAAGAGAGAATGCATGAGCTAGCAAACTAAAGAAGGAAATGGACTAAATCAGGAAACAAACTCAAGCAGGAAAGCAAGAGCCAAGAGGTGCTGCAATAGGTATAGCATTGGGGAACAAGAGGCATCTGTTTACCAGGTTTTCACCATCTTGGCAGAGATTCTATTTTTTCTACCATGACGCATGTTTACCAAGTTTTCATCAATGGCACATTTTTTTCTTTTTCAATTTTTTTGTACTTTTCTCTTTTTTTTATTTTTTTTGTATTTTTGAATTTTCACTTTTTTTTGTATTTTTTGAGTTTTTCACTTTTTTTTTTGTATTTTTTGAGTTTTTGTTTTTTTTTTTTATTATTATCAAGGAACCTGTTTACCAAGTTTTCACCAAGATAATAGATACATCAAAGCACCTATTTACCAGGTTTTCACTAAGATCATTTTTTTCAAGACATTTTGCAATTTTTAGGATTTTTCAGAATAAAGTATGTACATGAGCATATAGAGATGTCTCAGCTGTAGAATCTTTTCAGGTGTAGAGCATTGATCAGCTCTTTGAGTTGTTCTCCTTTAGTAGTAGAGAGTTGGTAAGCACCAGACCTAAATGTTGCAATGATAATGTACAGACCTAGCCAATTTGGTTCAAACTTTCCTTTCTAGATCCACTGTTGTTGATTCTTGGGGTTCTCTCTTAGGATGAGATCACCCACTTGGAATTCCTTTGGTCTGACTTTCTTATTGTAGCTCTTAGAAATTCTCTTTTGGTATGCTCTTAGATGATTGAACGCCACTTGCCGACATTCATCCAGTAACTCTAGCTCTTGTAGATGAGATATTCTAATGTCTTCATTAGTAATGAGGTTCTTTAGAGAGACTCGCAATGTAGGAATATTGACCTCAATAGGCAACATAGCATCCACATCGTAGACTAAGGGAAAGGGTGTGGCCCCTGTTGGTGTTTGAATGCTTTTTCTATAGGCCCATAAAGCTGAATTAATCTAGAGGTGCCAATCTCTACCAGATTTGTGAACTATTCTATGCAGGATCTTGAGGATTGTCTTGTTGGAAGCTTCTACCTGTCCATTACCCTGGGGATAATAGATCAAGGACCAATGTTGAATGATTATAAACTTAGTACATAACTCCTTTAGATCCTTGTTCTTGAACTGCCCCCCGTTGTTAGTGATTATTGAGGAGGTTACACCATATCTATAGATGATGTAATTCAATAAAAACCTTGCTACAAACTTGCCATCATCTATAGTCAGAGGCACCTCCTCGACCTATTTGGTAAAATAATTTGTGGTAGCGATAATGAACTTGTTTCCTCTTGAGGAAGATAGATGTATCTGACCCACCAAATCAAAGGCCCGTTGCTGAAATGGCTAGAAACTGATGAAGGGAATGAGCAACTTGGCGGGAGCGTGAATCATATTTCTATGTAATTGGCACTACTTGCAAGATTTAGCATATTTTATAGCATCCTTTTCCATATCCAACTAGTAGTAACCAGCTCTAATAATTTTATGAACTAATGTCAAGCCACTTGAATGAGAACCACAGATGCCTTCATGAACCTCAGCTAATGCACGTTTGGACTCGTCGAGTTCTAGACATCTAAGGAGGGTACCATCTAGACCTCACCTATACAAGTCATTAGCCACTATGACATAGCATGAAGCACTATAGATTAGGTGACATTTTTTGTTCTGGGTATAAGTGTCTAGGATAATTTGGTCCCAGAGGTAGGAGTAGATATGATGATAGTGAGATGAATCATGTCCAATCACTGAACAAATCATCTTAGATTTAGGGGTATTGTAAGCTAGGTAGTGTTATGTCTCCACCAGGAATTCATGTCTGAAGTCATTTTCTGGCATCTATAGCATGGAGGAAAGAGTAGCCATGGCATCGGCTACTTCATTATCTGCTCTTGGAATTTTCTAGAAATTAATGTGTGCAAAGTACTTTTTTAGATCATCCACTATCCATTTATAGGGTACCAACTTTTCATCCTTGGTTTGATAGATATCATTGACTTGATTGATAACCAATTGTGAGTCTCCAAAGACCTTAAGTTCATCCATACACCATTCAATAGCTATCTTCATGCCATTGATTAAAGCTTCATATTCAGCGATGTTATTTGTGCAAGGGAACAACATCTTGTAAGCCTTTCGTAAAGAGTATCTATGTGGTGTGATGAATATTATTCCGGCACCTGATCCTTGTTGGGTGAAAGATCCATCGAAGAACATGTTCCATGTTTGATGTGTAAGAAGCATTATGGATTCATCTGAAAATTCAATTTTCAATGGCTGATGATCTTTGAGAGGAGCTTATGCCAACTGATCTACAATCACTTGTCCTTTAATGGCCTTCCTCTCTACATACTCAATGTCAAACTCACTAAGTATCATGACCCATTTCATCAATCTGCCTATAAGAGCAGCTTTCCTCAGTAAGTACTTTAATGGATCAATTTTAGCAATGAGTCTTGTAGCCTGAGCCAACATATAGTGTCATAATTTATATGAAGCAAACACCACTGCTAAACAAGCTTTTTCAATGACTGAATAGATCATCTCATAAGAGACTAGAGTTTTGATGATGTAATAAATGGCTCTTTCTTTGTTATTTTGGTCTTCTTGGGCCAAAAAAGCACCCAGAGATGTGTTTGTAGCTGAGATATAAAGTATGAGTGGCTTCCCATGAATAGGAGGCATCAAGATTGGTGGATTTGTGAGATATTGTTTGATTTGAGTGAGCCCTTTTTCACATTCTTCATTCCACTCATAAGTAACACCTTTATGTAGATTTTTGGTGAATGGTTGTGACTTATTGGCCAGTTATGTAATGAAGTGCTAAATAGATTGTAGTCTACCTTGAAGTCCTCTCATTTGACCAATGTTCTTTGGTGGAGGCATTTTCATGATAGCTTGAACTTTCTCGAGATCTACCTTTATGCCTTTAGCAGATATGATATAACCCAACAATTTTCCAGAAGTAACACCAAATGCGTACTTTTTTGGATTGAGCCTTAGACTGAATTGTTCCATTCGATCCAGTATAGGACCTAGATCTACAAGATGTGTTTTTTGTTGCATTCTTTTAGCCAAAGTGTCATCTACATAGTCTTCTATTGTTTTGTGCATCATGTCATGAAAGATGGTTGTAATAGCCCTTTGATATGTAGCTCTGGCATTTTTCAGTCCGAAGGGCATGACATTCCAACAGAAAGTTCCCCAAGCACATGTGAAGGCTATCTTTTCTTGGTCTGTTGGCACAATTTTTATTTGATTATAACCAGAAAAGTCATCCATTAGAGAGTACATTTGGTAGCCAGCTGTCATGTCCACTATCATGTCAATATTGGGTAATGGAAAATCATCTTTAGGACATGCTTTATTTAGGTCTCTGAAGTTTGTGCACACAGAGATAGATTTATCATGCTTTGTAATTGGAACAATATTAGAGATCCACTATGCATAGTCAATGGCTCTAATGAAACCAGCTTTGAGAAGTTTTTCTAACTTAGCCTTGACTAAAAGTGCCACATGTGGATGCATTTTTCAAAGCTTTTGTTTGATAGGCTTAATGCTTGGTGCAATACATAGATGATGCATGATTAGATTGGGATCCAATCTAGGCATATCAGAGTAAGTCCATGCAAAATTAATTTTCTTCCTTCAAAAGAAACTGGTGAACTCTTCTTTCTCTTCTACAAATAGAGATTGTGCTAAATGAATAATCTGAGGTGCAACTTCCATACCCAAGTTCACTAGTTGGGTTGGCTTATTCAGCACTTATGATCTCTCTTGAAAATGACTAGGAAGTGTATCAAGTATCTCATCCTTGGGTGCCTCAGAGAGGTTTTCACCCTCATATACGTCTTTTATTTTTACTTTTTTGGCTCTGAAACTTCCACAATTTGGTTTTCACCATCAGAGCACCTATTCTTTTTTTTTTAATTTTATGACTAAGATACTTGATATCAACTTCAGTCATGTTGATACTATCTTCACTAGTGGAGAACATTACAAGTTCGACAGTGTTAAGATAATAGGTGAGAGTGCAGTCATTCTGGAACATAAGGACTTCACTAGATGGAGAGGGGGAGTTCCAGTTGATGAGTTCAAAGTTTTGGAGTGAAAGAGAAGTGGTGGGTTCAAGTGCATTCACAGTATAGCCATCAAAAGTGTGGATGAGTAAGTCAAGACCTAGAGCAATCTCATCTAGAGCTGTGTTCAATTCCTCTCAAGTCCTCACAGTGGAAGTAGAGGGAATGTTAGCATTAGTGGAATCACACTTGGTCATCCTAACACTAGACCCTTCACCTACTTCGAAAAGGTTTTCATACACATGAACATCATCTATATCTTTATCAAAAGCTGCATTAGATAGAGAATCAAACTCATACTCAAGTGAATCAATGATGCTTGATATGGGAATTCCATCAACACTTGTTGTACCATATGACTCATTTTCATCTCTTGTAGAACTGATGGCTTGTTGAAGTTGATCTTTTTCAAACTGCTTTTGGAAATGTGGTGGTATGTACCATTCACCTTGAAAATTTGGATCAGCCATTTGCATTGTTCTCCATTGGTCGTATGTGAGTCGATGCACTGAAGCAGTGTCATCGGAATCACTATCAGTCTCTACGAGATGGATAGGTATAATAGGATCATCTGGTTCTTCAAATAATGTAGCAAGATCTAGAGGAATGGGATAGGGAAAGGTATCCTCATCAAAGCTATCCTCTAGGTTTGCACTTGTAGTAGTATCTTCATATTCTGGCCAAAATTATGGTTCTGGTTCTGGCTTTGGTACAAACTTGTTAATCCCTAGATGAAACAGGATTTTCTTGAAGCCTAGACTTGTGGTGTCCTTGGTACAATGACCTGTGGCTTCGATTGGTTCAAGAAAACCATTAACATTCACCCCTATAGGGCTGCTCCCTTTATAACCAAAGCACTTCATGATTTTGAAGGCTTCACTGTATGGTTATTATTCTAAGTCATGAGCAGGAGTGATTTGTTCAGATGTTTCCTTTCCTTTGTAAAGCCAAGTTGTAATAGCCCTTTCCTCATCTTCATCCTCTAGTGGTGTTGTGGCATTAACAAAGGCACCATCATAGACTATTTGGGGAGAATAAGCAGAACATTTGTTGTTCTCAGTGTATGTGAGCTTAAGGGATAACAGTAAAGGTACTAAAGAATGTTTGTTGGTTAGCGCAAGCTATGGAATGTTGAATGATGTTAGATGTGGCGTGTAATCTAGAGATGACTTATTTGGAAGCTGAATTGAAGGATGTAGCGTGAATTTGGGTTGGGGAATGTGAATTAAGGATGTCAGTCCTTAATTATTGTAATGTAATTATTGTATACTTGTTTTAGATACTGTGTGTATCTTAGCAAGGGTTTATGTAATTGTTTGTATATTAGGAAAGCCTAATCGACCGACTTGATCATGTAGAATGTAATAGGGTATATATGTAAGATCTTTTCTTTGTAAAAGACATGGTGAGAATGTATGCGATGTAAAGAAGATTATGGAATCTATGAGCTTGTGTCTCTTAGATGTAGAGAAAATAATTACTAGTGTACTTCATTGGAACCGATCAAGCAAAGATAGTTTTTGTCAAATAGTTCAAAAGATTATGTATTTCTTCATATACACTTGTGTTGTGAACAGTGAATTCTGAAGGTGGATTTAATCTTCTTTGGGCAGTGATCCCACCCTTCTTTCTTGACTCCTAATTGGGTATGTCCTCTAACGAGGACTGTGTACTGTAATGTTGTAATAAGCTCCTAATAGGGCTGGAACTTCTAACAAGGATACTATACTATTAGTACATCATTTGTGGGTGCTAATTCCCACAGAGGTTTTTACCTTTACCATGGTTTCCCCGACACCAAAATATTATGTTTTTGTGTTGGCATTCATTGTTTTCATTGGATTTGATATTCCTGCTATTCAAAGTTTAAAGTTTAATAATCTATCATACAACTGATTCACCCCCCCCCCCCGTTGTATTGTGGACAATTATTCCTAACACAACTTCTTCTTCAATATGGATACCCAAATTCTCTAACAAGTTACTCATCATCCTGCTAGTTTTTATGTTATGAATGGGAACACTGAGAGGGGGGGGGGGAATCAGTGTTCATTGTATTTTAACTTTTCACTTTAATCTTTATACTAAACTTAAATGCTTAAGTACTGAAATAAACATGAAACATGAAATCAACACACGACACCAATATGGTTATGGAGAAACCCAAATAGGTAAAAACCCTGTTGTGAATTGACACCCACTAATATTCTGCACTAGTGTTTTGTGATCCTTGTTAAAAGATCCTTAACCCTGTTAGGAGTTTCTTTACAATGCCTTAAGTAAAATAGACCTTGTTAAGGGTCAGACCCTATTAGGATTCTTTTACAATCATCCTTGTTAGGGGAGAGGATGCACTATCCAAGAGCTCACTACTCAAGTGATGAAGGCTACAACTTTCTGATCTCAAATACACACTATATCTGCAGGATGAACTGTCATTGTGACACTGCTTGTCAGATCAGTTCCTTTGATGCGCTGATGCTTTGACCTCTAGAAAAGCTCTAATACATCTTCTAGTATCGTCACACACATCTTCTCTACTTATTATAACTCCTTATCAACTTCCATACCAAATATAATGGGTGCACCTTATATTTATACGCTCATACAAAATAAACAACTAGGTCGGCCCTTAGACCTATTACATACAACACTTCCAAATGAATTGGCTTAAGTGTGCTTACAAAAAAACAAGTATATATGTCAGAAACCTAAATACAATAGGTGCATAGCTTTTACAATATTATATTATATCTACAAACCAAAATACTAACTGTTAGCTTCATGCACTATTCTTCTCTGGCACACACTGGCTGTGCAACTTCAACTGACTGTAACTTTCTCACCCTTTCACATCTGATCATGCACTCATAGACTAATAAATAATATAGTCTAACCAAATTAACTTTGGTGCATACCATAATTCATCTATACACATGTGCGCTAATGCTCTAAGCTGGAGGAACTCTGTAGACTATCTAGTCTTCAACACTTAACTAATTTTTTATCTTCTCTTCAAGTGCATTGACTCCAAACTGCTATATGACTTTGTTGCCATAATGACAACACTATATCAAGTCATATACATTAGTATAGACAACTTTCAAAAAATCTCCCCCTTTTTCATTGATGGCAACAAAGGAATATGGCCAAGTTGCTAACTATCCTTAATACAAAAAACTTTTGTCATCTATACATATACTTATATCTCTCTATACATATTATGATCCATATTCTATACAACTCCCCCTTTGACATTAATGAAAAAGGTGTTAAAAAAAACTATATCTACACATACTCACTAAGGGAAAACATCCGGATATGCAATCTTAAGGTTCTGGATCTCCTTCCAAAAATTTATCAGAGAGTTAACTATCTGGAGATGAGCGCATAATGCATATTGAAGTTTCTCCATTTTCTTCAAATATATGGAAGGACCTTGATCATATGTCACCATAGTGGAATCAATCTCCTTGATATTCTAATTGAGGATTTCTAATGAGGGTGCAAGAGCATTCCTCAACTGAGTTTGTCTAGACCTTATCTTTGTCATCTCTTTCTCTGTGTTCTCAATTTTGTCCAACTGACCTTGGTAGATATTGTTGCACATGTTCACATCAGTGGATGTGTCTTTCACTAAACTCTTCACCTTCTCAATCATATCTTCAACCTCTTTTATTTTCTTAAGATGGACATCAGTAAGCTTTCCTGATCCATGTAGTCAGCAATGAATTTCCTTCCTTGATCATAAAACTCTTTCAAGGATGCTTGACCGGTCTTGAGGGAACTGAGGTCAAGTGCAAAGTTATTCACCAATTCAGTCAATCTTTTCTTCAAATAATTTTCTTCTGCAACTAGGGATGCAGATTCTTCAAGGCTTGAGAAATTTCTTTTGAACTAAGAAATTATTGTACTTACATCATCAACAGAGTGTACCTTAGACACTTTCTTGTTTGCAGGCAAAAAACTATTTAGTATGTTCATTGATTCCATAAGGAGAGGATTTCTTATTACTTGTTTCTCCTTTTCCTTCTCCATAGCTAGGATGATGAACTTAATCAGGTCTTCTTCTCTCCATGAGTCCAAACTAGATGTGTCAGGTGTCAAACTTGACAACAATGTTGAGGAGGGAGTAATGGGAGTGCTAACCATCACTTCTAGTTTTACCTTGCCTAGTTCAATAGAAGTTTCATCTTTCTCTTGTTCTTTTTCTTCTTCTTCTTCTTTATTTTCTATTATATTTTCAATCAATACCTCTTCTTAATGAGTGGGAGGTGTGCTACTGTATAAAATCTCAGCTTCTTGTGTGCTCACAAAAGCTTCCTCAAACTTGTCCAATTTTGTGTCAGTGGTCACCATGGCTATCTCCACATTATCAATGATAATGGTGTTGTCCTTGAGTGATTCTGACATGGGCACAGACTTGTCTACCTTTGATTGTATTTCCACTTTAGGTGTTGAATCCTGAGGACCTATAGAATGTACTTTGATGGTCTTTGACCCTTTGCTAACCTTTATGGGTACATTAGCTATGGGCACAGTAGGTGGATACATGTTTCTATTCATAAATACCTTCTCAAAGGCTTTCATTATCTCTTTTTCAATTAGCTCATATTTTTTATCCATTATGTTCAGAGTCCTTGACTTAGTTCTGAGGTGAGGCTTCACCAAATCTAACAGCAATTTCTTTTCTTCTAGCTCACACACAGGAAGGGTATCATCAAGAATCTTTTCCCTTATCCATAGATCTTCCTCTATAGCCTGTCTCTTTTGGAATTCAAGTATATTCCATACCTTGTCAAGAATCATTTTTTTTAGTTCCAAAACTATCCTTTTGAACTTGATCAAGTGATTTATGATCATGCTATGGATCTTTGACTTGTCAATTTCACTATACTTTTCATAAAACTTCCCTACTTGATCAATTCTTCCTTCATCAACTATTCTGGCACTTAGCACATTGAGACTGGGTTTGAAGCTTACTTTAGGAGGTGCTTGAGTGTTCCTTATGTTTCTTGTGACTCGCAAGGATGGATGACTAGTGCCAACCTCTTTCTTCCTCTTAGGAATTGCCTTATACTCAGGAGGAGTAGTAAGGTCAATGGTTACCTTGGGTGCAGAAGGAGTATCATCTTCTTTACCCTTTTGACTATCATCTTTTTCAATTTTCACCTTATTCATCTTGGGATCATCAGACTTAGCTTCCAATGATGGTGTGCTCTTAATTTCCAAAGCAATCTTTTCATTCCTTGCTTTATCAAGGTCTACTTGAGATACACCATGAATCCTTAAGATCTCTGATGTGACTTTAGCAACCTTTCTTTTTGTTGTTGCACTATTAAGTTTAGCATCAACTTCTCTGGTTTTCTCCTAATATGTTCCCCATCTAGGTTCATTAGGATCTTTGGGGGCTGATAGAAGTACCTACGCATATGCTTCAAGGACCTATTCCTCTACCTCATAAAAAAGTGGATGAATCCACTTAGTTCTTGGCTCAATAGCTTCCATACAAGTTGTGTCTATCTCCACCATAAAACAAATTGTATCCTTGTACTTTTCCACAATTCTCTCTGGAATCCTATACCTCATTTGCATCTTGACCCTGAAGGTCTTCAATTCCAATGTTATATAATCTCTTAATGTGCTTTCAATGGATGCTTTGTTGGATATCTAAGGTATGGTTGGAATGGACTTGTCCAAATACAAATCTGATATCTTCCCAACTATATGAAGGTACATGTAAATGATTAAAGACCCAAACCTGAATATTTTGGTCTTATCATGCTTGATGGCCTTGATTTTATCAATCAACTATGCATGCAAGATCTCACACAAGTTGAACTCCCCATCTTCCTTCACAAGTCTGATGGCTGCTAGAATAGTGCCTGTAGACACACTATTCACCCTGTTGGTGTGATGAAACATGTATCCCAGTATCATTGACATCAATTTGATATCTTCTTGTTCAATAGGCTCAATGGTCATCCCGTGCCTATCACTCCTTGACTTACATGTCTCCTCAACCATCTTTTTGACCTCCTTGCCCACAAGAAGGATGGCACCTGTCCTAGAAAGGCCTATCATCTCGTGTATCAAGTCACTGGTGATTCTTACTAGCACATCACCAATCCAAAACAAATCATCATGAATTCTACTCAATAAGATTTTTATCCATTATGTCTGATAGAATTCATATGCCATAGCATACTCAACAATAGGGTGGTCATTCCATTTGACATATTCATCCATGAATGTTTTGTCTAGTTTCAACATGGTATCCATGTGCACCCTTAACCTATCCAACCCTACTAGTTCTTTCTTGTAGTAGATGTATACCCTAATATCCTCAACATGCATGATGCCCATAGGCGTGCGGGAGAAAGCTCCCTCTAAATCATCTAGGGTTGACTTGAAAGGATATTTCTTGAATACATATCTCTTCTTCTCATCAACATCAAAAACTATGGGAGTGGCCATGACTTACTTATTTAATCTCTTTCCAACTGTACTCTGAGATGATCGGAAGACTTCTGAATTGGTGCGTCGATCTAGGGTTTTTGCAACTGACTAAATGCATTGATAATTACTACAAATCACTGATAGATCAATCTCAAAGTCTTCACAACAACTTCTAAGGCTCTTTCTTCTCTCCTAGCACTCTGAATTTGAATGCAATGAGCAATCAAATATCTTTCTGTGTACTTTAAAGTGAAAATTCTACCATTAATGCAAGTTGCATAAACCAGGTTGTCACTTCAAAATTTCCAACTTGAGTTCTATTCACAATCAGCATGTGCACTCTTGCACATAGGTACCTTTATACATCAAAAGATTAATTTCAAAGGTGGATACTGTGAGGATGAGTATACCAGCCACGCAGGGGTCTAGAGCTAAATTAGCTCCCCCTATGACCCTGAGGGTCATTCATCCAAATGTAGAGGGTGCATCCACTACGGATGCATCCAATACATTCTCATCAGTCTTTTCCTTCTTTTTCTTTGACAAAATCATGCTCACATCATCTGAGGCTTTGACAAAATTAACTTCTCCTAGGAGATCCAAAATTGGTTCTTCGGCCTTTTTAGGGATTGCCTAACCTCATGTCCTTGATCTACAGAACCTTTAGATATGTCCAACCTTGTTACAAGAGTGAAAAATGAGCGGAGGTCTTATATTCCTTGGTGCATTGACATGAGTCACCATTTTACACTATCTAGCTAAGTGACCATTATAGTTACATATCTAGCATGTAACATTCTAAGAACTTTTTACATTTGTCTGATTTTGATTTCTCTAATCTTTTTGAATCGTGTTCTTCTTACTAGTTTTGCAATTCATAGCTCTATGACCAAATTTATTGCATGAATAACAGTAACCATTAAAAGGTCTTACCTCTATATAGTTTATCGCAATGTGTCCATGCTTGTTACAAGCAAAACAAGTGTGGTCTATAGGCTTGTGCTCAATCTTAGGTGGTTCACCATTATCTTTGGTTTGATCTCCAGTCTCCTTAGCATCAGTAGATTCCTTTTGTGAATCCTTTCTTGCTCCAATATTGTCAATTTGATTTTCTGCTTCATTGTATCCAATACAACTGGTGTCTCCTTTGGCTCTTCTTGCATACAACTAAGATTCTATCAAATCAAAACTGGTGTGTAATTTTTCAATATGATTCTTTTCTTCTTTCAATTCAAACTCCAAGATTTCTTTTCTATTCTGTAGCTCCAAGATTTCCATGTTTTCTTGCCTTAGTTCTTCATTCAGCTGAAGGTTCTCTTTGATATGTTCATCATAGACTTCCTGATTATTAGTCAGCTTATCATCAAACTCTTCAAGTTGTTCTTTTAAGGATTTATTTTATTCATTTAGCTTCTTGAACATTGTCCCTAGATCACTGGTAGAGCATTCTTTCAAATCTTTCATTAGCCTTTTGATGACTAATTGAGCATCACTGAGTTTATCCCTTAGTTCTTTATATTCTCTTTCTGACTTGTCTAGGTCTTCAAGAGAAGCTTCAAGATTTCTTTTTAGATGTTTCATTTCTACTTTTTCCATGATCTCCTCAAGTGGTTAAACTTCTTTGCTGAGGACTAGAGCTCTAATACCAATTTTTAGGAATGGGAACACTGAGAGGGAGGGGTGAATCAGTGTTCACTGTATTTTAACTTTTCACTTTAATCTTTATACTGAACTTAAATGCTTAAGTACTAAAATAAACATTCACATAAACATGAAACATGAAATCAAAACATGACACCAATATGGTTATGAATAAACCCAAATAGGTAAAAACCCAATGGGAATTCACCCCCACTAATATTCTTCACTAGTGTTTTGTGATCCTTGTTAGAAGATCCTTAACCCTGTTAGGAGTTGCTTTACAATTCTTTAAGTACAGTAGACCTTGTTAAGGGTCAGACCCCGTTAGGATTCTTTTACAATCATCCCTATTAGGGGAGAGAATGCACTATCCAAGAGCTCATTGCTCAAGTGGTGAAGGCTACAACCTTCTGATCTCAGATACACATTATATATGCAGGATGAACTGTCACTATGACACTGCTTGTCAGATTAGTTCCTTTGATGTGTTGATCCTTTGAACTCTAGAAAAGCTCTAATACATCTTCTAGTGTCTTCGTAAACATCTTCTTTTCTTATTATAACTCCTTATCAACTTCCATACCGAATACAATGGGTGCACCTTATATTTATACGCTCATACAAAATAAACAACTAGGTCGGCCCTTAGACCTATTGCATACAACACTTCCAAATGAATTGGATTAAGCATGCTTACAAACAAACAAGTATATATGTAGGAAACCTAAATACAATAGGTGGATAGCCTTTACAATATTACATGATATCCACAAACCAAAGTACTAAATGTCAACTTCATGCATTGTTCTTCTCTGGCACACACTGGTTGTGCAACTTCAACTGACTATAACTTTCTCACCCTTGCACATCTGATCATGCACTCATAGACTAAGAAAGAATATAGTCTAACCAACTTAACTTCTATGGTACATACCATAATTCATCTATACACATGTGTGCTGATGCTCTAAGCTACAGGAACTATGTACACTATCAAGTCTTCAACACTTAACTGATTTCTTATCTTCTCTTCAAGTGCACTAACTCCAAACTGCTATATGACTTTGTTTCCATAATGAAAACACTATATTGAGTCATATACATCAGTATAGACAAATTTCCAACATTTTCTTATGGCCTTAGGTATCAGGATACCTAATTTGATTTTATCTTTAACTTCTTCATAAGTACCATACTGATTTTCCCTTCTATCAACTAGTTTCTCTAAAAGTCTTGCAATCTATATTGATGAAGCATTAATATCCATCTCATATCCCACAGGTGGCATCCACATGGTTCTTTTCTCCACTTCTCTTATTATACATGTATCTATGTCTACTTCAAAACATGTCTCATCTTTATACTATCCCACAAGATGGGGTAGAATCATGAATCTTTTATGCATCTTGGTTTGAAACTTAGTAAATTAATCATTCATGACCATATCAAAATTTTCTCCTATGCTTTGAATATGTTCATTGATTTGATAGATAATCAGTTTATCTTCTTTCCATACTACTTCACTGATTGTAGGAAAGAAGTTCTGAAAATAAAAGAAAATGCATACCAGTAATGGTTTGAACTTCAATGTATTGGACTTCACTTTCATGATATTATTCATGTTGTCATCCAATTGATTCAATAATATTGCACATAGGTCTATCTTTAAGTGTTTCTCAACAATCTTATATGTAATATCAACTGCTCCATAGGGTACACTATCTACCCGACATGACTAAAAGATTCGATAAGATATAATATTCCTTGTAAATCTTAACTTAGGGTCATCAATAGTGGACAACTTCAAACCTCTACCATCCCATTTGTATTGATTAAGCTCACATATCTTATTCTTGTCAGTTTCCCTATATGCCCTCGGTCTATCACCGACTATAAATCCTATGACAGTGTGCAATACATCCTTAGTGATCTTTATCAGTGCATCGATCCACATGAACTAATCATGTACTTGGCTAAGAACCATTTTCATCCATTATTGTTTAAAAAATGTTGGTACATGCATAGCATGAACCAAACCCTTGGTTTCCAAATGCGTGTAGTCATCTTTCAATTTTCCATTAACACACAGATTCATGTATGATGTGTCAATTTCATCTTGGAAGATGTCTTCAATTTTGAAATGTATGAAGGCATGAACATCTTCAATGAGTATAACCCTCAGTGGAATCAATGATAGAGCTCTAGATTTGTCAACTTCAGCAGCAACGGTGGGAGACAACTTGTATTTAGGATTGACAAGGTCAATCTTCTCAACAACAATGAGCTTCTAAAATTTTGCTGCCATTGGGATCTCACAAATAATGTTCAAACAAATAGGGTTTTACTTGAATTTGTGAACACGACTTGGGAGATTCCAAAAATACGTTGAATGTGCTT